>JAPWTK010000129.1:75000-192500 GCA_029963805.1 Aromia moschata | reverse complement strand
GGTTTTAAAGGGGGCGGGGTAAAAATAAAAAAAAAAAAGGGGGGAAGGCACCAGGGGGAAAAAAATTTTTTTGGGGGGGGGGGGGGGGGGGGGTAAATGGGGGGGGGGGGGGGGGGGGGGGGGGTGGGGGGGGGGGGGGGTGGGGGGGGGTTTTTTTGGGGGGGAAAAAGTGGGGGAGGGAGGGGGGGGTTAAAAAAAAAAGGGGGGCTTTATGGGTTTTTTTGAAAAAGGGGGGGGTGGTTTTTTTTTGGGGGTGGGGGGGGGGGGTTGGCGGGGGGTTATTTTTTTATTCGGAAAAGGGGTGGGGGGGGGAAAAAGGGGGGGTTTGGTTTAAGGTTGTTTTTAAAAAAAAGGAAAAACCGGGGGGGAAAAAAAAGGGGAAGGGGGGTTTTAAGGGAAAAGGGAAAAAAACGGGGGGGGTTATTTAAAAAAAGGGTAAATGGCAGTAACTTGGGTAAAAACTCGGGAGGTACCGTTTGGGTCCATTTCATTGATGCTGATTCTAACATTTGTATTGAAAAATAATTTTCGCGACGTTGATTTATTGTTTTTTTAAATTTTTATTGCCCTAGGAGTTGCATAAATGTAGCTTAGGTATTAGTTAGTTTTCAAGACACACGTGTGGCGGCGTGACCTCTTGGCACATTTCCCATCATGCATTGCAGGATTAGAACCTTACTCTATATTATCTTACTATGGGGTGGAGTACGTGATTGAAGCGATGGATTACAAACAGCTGATTAGTTTGAGGTTAACATGTTGATTGTTTGTGGCAAATTGATTTTTGAAATTAATAAAATTCCACTTCCATTACAAAACAGTTTGTAGATTTGGTAAATTTCAGTTTCATGGCAATAATTCAAAGGTTTCAATTGTATTGAATTTATGTAACACACATATGTGTCCTTTATTTATAAAGGATAGATTAGGTTATAAATTCTTAAAATAAATTATTAATTCTACAGTTTTATAACAGAAAATCAGCGATACCAGTCTCTTAGGCATATGTCAAAATTAGTTTATACATATTTTATTAAATATTGAAAAAACATTTCTAAAAATTTATTTTAACAAATGTTGGCATACCTAAGTTTTAAAGGAAGTCAGAAACACTATTGTCGTTGTTTTCCAAAAAGTCCCTAAAGATTTTTCTCAGTTTTCAGTCCCCTAAAAATATAATAGCAGACATATAATGGAAGACATGAAAAGTTGCATCCCATTAAAAAAAAAAAACTTTGTGCTCTACATTTATTTGCGTCCCACTACTGAGACCAACATATAAAAATCAGATGATAAGTAAAAAAATATATACAAGGATGTTTTATGGTTCTTAATAAGCCACACTGTATACTATTATGGTAGGAAAACTATTACTAGTTGAAATGATGTAGTTAAGTCACTTTTAGTTTGTTTATATCAAGTCACACAAATAGTAGAAGTTCTTACAACACTGTAATTTCAGGTGAAGATTATATCTTTGCGCTCTTGACTGGTTACTGCGATGCCCCAGCTGGCGTCGTTCTCAGAGAGGGTCAGTATTACAATCCTTACTTCCCAGGAGGAGCTATCTCCATGGCCCAAGCTTTATTCAATGAGGTTATAGAATATTCCGATGGTACCCCTGCCTCTGCCAGTCAATTAGCTAAAGATGTTTCGTCCTTCCTGAAGTGGACTTCGAACCAGAACATGACGACCGCAAAAAGATGTTAATTAAAGCGATTGGCATCTTTTCAATCCTAATTTCTTTCACGTACTACATGAAGAGAATGAAGTGGTCATCATTGAAAACGCCAAGAATTGAATTTAAACCAAAAAAAATAAATTTCTAGAACATTTTTTACCATGAAACTAGTGTGACTAACGTATTGATTGTTGGTAATTATTTAATTAAGTGTAATTTTATTTATCATTGTAAATATTTGACTTTCAATAAGGTTACAGCAGACATCATTACATTACAAGAACAATTTTCTTCGCTTTCAATTCGTCTTTTTTAATATAGCCAACTATGTTGGCTATAAATAATCTGTCACATTATTTGTTACAATAAATCGTGTAAAAGATTAATTTTGATATTTTACTCAAAAACACCTGTCTTATTGTCCATCTCATCCAATCACCATTTTGCAAGAGGTAAACAAGTTCCTCAATCATCTGCTTAATAAAAAACAAATTACATCTACAACAACAAGATATGAGCAGAAAAGTTCACTCGGCACTAAAAAAACGTCAATTGTAGGCCTATAGCCATATTAAGGTTATTACCGCGTTTTAAGGTTATTATAAGATGGCCGAAATGTGCTGTGGCACGTACGCCTCATAGTATAATACATGTAATACAAGAAAGCAACTAATATAGACATCCAAAAAAAACGTCATCAAAGTTGGCCAAGAAAAAAAAGACGTATTTCTATTCTTAATCGAATTTATAACCTTATTTACTTGTCAAGACTGTCACATCATATGACATTGTTTATTTTACAAATTGTGACGGTCACTTGTCAAAAGTTTGACATAACGGAAAAGCTTAGACATGACCGCTATTTCCATCTCTCTCATTCATAGCCAGAGTTGATGACGTTTTTTTTGGATGTCTCCATATTAACTATAGTAACAAAAGCAATAAATTCACACTATTTTAAAGGGTTGATAAATATGTATGAAAACTAAAATTAGCTTGATGACGCAGCTGTCACGAACTGGAGAAGATACGTAAAAAATTTTTTTGAATCAGATAAGTTTCTATAGTTGTCTCCGAGAGTCTTGTTCGTTGTGCTGAAAATATATGCTTATATTTCGAAAACGACCGTTCGACATCTACTGATGTTGAACTGGTATCTACGAGCCCAGAATGATATTTGGCCCAATGTTATTTTTTGGTAAGGTTTCTGAAACAAAGACTTCATACTATGGATACAACTATTATCCTTTACTGGAAATTTATAGAATAAATAATATAATAAATGATATGATAAATAATGTAATAAAGGATAATTGTCGTATCCAATGTATGAAATCTTTGTTTCAGAAATCTCACCAAAAATAACATTGGGCCAAACGATATGTTTCTGGGCTCGTATTTAATACTGGTGTTTTTATTTGATACACTTATTTTTAACTGACTCATTGCGTCTCCTATAGCTTGTAGCAGCAAATTTACTTTGTCCATTATTTGTAGTGACACCGCTGACGACAACACACTGTTTTGTAATTTTTGTATGGCCTCGTACAAACCTTAGAGTTACTATGAATAGTTTTTAAAGCTGTTTCAACGGACACATCTAGAAATTTGGTCTGGCTCTCCTTAGTAGCTGCAGCTTCGGTAGGATTGAATTGTAAAATAACAGCTTTTATTTCTTGGAAATGTCTCGTCAATACATAATCACAGCCGTATACTTTTTAATCCACTTCAGTATGTCACTGCGTTCAGTTGATAGATAATTTCGTAACGTTGTGCAACCTGGTAACGGCATCTTTGAAAAGTATTTGTTCCAGAACTCACGAAATGGTTGTTTATCGAGTACATTCAGGGGTACATCACAGGCGCTATCATTAAAAATAAGTCGAACCTAAAGTGAGTTCTGAAGGGCATACCCTTATGTATTTTTATGTTTCACACTATTTATGTGACGGCTACAATCGCGTTTCTCCCTACAGAGCAGTTTTTCCTTACAGACTCGAATGTACAGTTTTTCCTTACGTGAATTTATTCTCTTTGTATGGTAGTATGGTAGTTTTTTAGGCGTTTGCACATATTACATTATTAATGTTAATGTAACACCGACGCCGACAACATAAACACCTCGAACAGACGGTCAGGCAAAACGAGTTAACCCAATACCCCGCCCCCACCGCTAAAGAAAAAACACAAACATTTTTCTGGAAAATTGAGACCGCCTAGCTGCTAAATGAAGCAAATTTGGCTATACGCAAGTTAGCCTAAACTATTCTCTTTTCGGTCAACATAAGAGCAGCATATTTGAGACTACATAATAGCAGTGATAAGTAGTCTGTGCTATTATGTTGTAGGTTCAATATAAACAGAGATAAGTAATCTCTGTTACTATGTTGTATGCTCATTTTCAGGACACCTTGTATAAGAACAGAACATTATGAATAAGTGTGTATAACTTCCATTTATATGTATATTTATTAGGTGAATCAACTTTTATTTAATAATTTAGTGTCTTGGTTCCATACCTTTTATTAAATAATGATGTATGTTATAAATAAACTGTAATTATTTCTTACAATATAAAATAATAAAAGTTAAAATATTACAAATTTATGTATTTGATTATATATTGTAATCACAAAATTGTTCAACTTTATATTAAAATAAACCTGCTCAGATAACAGCAACATATCCTACATTTATTTTGAACACAAATTATATAAGCGGTACAGCCTATAAATGCCTGACAATATAAACTTATAGCAAAATCTAATAATGTATAAGACTTAAAAATAATTTAGCGGTATAGCTTACACAGCTGTACATTTTACAGATAAGACCTTTGCCGCAACTTTCCACATTGTAGTTGCATGTGATTTTTTTTTGTTACACTAATCTTGAAAGTAGGAGTCGCTAAAGTAGACAACACGATTGGGTGGTGCAGGTGTCCACACTCAAAGGGCAGGTTGCAACAGAGGACAAAGGAGACACGTTCTGCTGACATGAAGGCTAGAAGCAGCTGCCCTCTGGAGGCTGCGTTAACTTCATATTTTCTTTTAATGTCATTAGTCTACGAAGTTCTTGCAATACCGTTTTAATGGTATAATCTCTCTGCCATCTGGCCAGTACTGGAACCTGCCTATTATCCACCTGAAACAAAACAAACGTTGAACAAACGTATATGTTATATATAATGGTATTTGTTATATGTATAAGTAATAAGATATACAGGGTTGAACAAAAATATACAGAGTGTCTCAGATTGATTTATATAAGTTATAACTCATACTAATAAAGAAAACAGAGTGAAACGAAGGCGACGTCAATTTGGTGTAGGTATCTTAACCACCATTGTCCCCACCATCCCCACAATGCCACCCTCCCAACCTTTTTTTTTTTTCTAATGACACCTAATATATTTCGTTGTACTAACTTATACATCTAATTATTCTATATTGAACGCCTTTTTAAAATTGAAAATCGACCTATAAATAATGGAGATGTTTTAAATTATATTTTTGTATGCAAAAAATTAAAATAGTCCATAGACAAATGATAAATGTACTGTCGAAATTAAGTCTTTAGTTTATGTCAAGAAGACTAGAACTAAGGACACCGAAGTCGTTCGGTGTCATGGTCTCATATCTGTCCGTCTCCAGAAAGCACTGTAAGCAGTGCTGTGCTCGACATCTCATGATCTGCGAAAGTCATGTGATGAGCAGCGGACCACATGACTGTTTATGAATGTAGGCTGTCAATGCATATGCTTATATACTGTTTGACTTTAATAAAAATACAATCCGAATGTTAAATAAATATGGTTCGAAAGTACTGTGTTGCATTGTGTGATACAAGAAGCGTTCGAAGCATCTGAATAACCGGACATTATTTCAAATTACTGATGTATGTATGAAACAAAGTATTTTCCTTTTGTTGTATTGTTAACGTCGAAGCACGTAACATGAAATATTTTGAGTACATTTCCACGTTGATAATTACTAACATTTGTAATTGCAAAGATAACAACAAATTAACGAAAAATATCGAGCGTCTGCCACATATCACTGTATTCAGACCAGGGACATTCACACGGACTCTAACGCACACAGATTAGTACAGAACAACACTGCTTACAGCGCCTCTGGAGGCGGACATATTCGAGCCCCTCGCGTTATACTGTCTGATAAAAAACGCCGTCTGACAAAAAACCAGATGAAATGGCTCTAAAGGAACTATAAGTGAGACTACTGCAGTATTTTTCAACTTTTTTTTCTGAAACGCGATAGTCAACTTTTTTTTCAAATTCATTATGCAAATTTGTTTTCTGAATCCAACGATGTATAACAAATTGACTTTTGTGAAACATTTATTGCAGAAAAAGTGCCAAAATATTTGTCATTATCGCAATCGGCGTCTTGCTGGCTAACTGATACCAAACGTAGTTTGACTAATCTAATCACGTATGCCGTGGAAAACAAAAAAAATAATACAACAAAGCAAATAAATGGCATTTCAGCGTCCGCGTCCCAGTCTTTTTTCGCATTCTACTTTATGTCATTTCTGCATTAGGTTATTTTTTGTGAAATAAGCTTAGCAGAGAAAAAATAAATGTTTCACAAAAAGTCAATTTGTTATACATCGTTGAATTCAGAAAACAAATTTGCATAGTAATTTACAATAAAAATCCTATATTGCCATTTGAAAAAAAAGTTGACTATCGCGTTATGGCGGAGTTATGGCTCGCGGCGTTTTTTATCAGACAGCCGGGTATAGCGTAAAAGTCGCAGCTCTGTCTGCTGTCTCCTTAGTCTAGTCTTCTTGGTTTATGTGTATCAACCACATATGTACAGAGTTAGTTTCCATAATTTGACAAGTTATTGCATGATTATTATTAAAATTAGAAAAAAAGTTTCTTACGACTCAGATTATTGCATACATTTTTATAACATGATTATATTTATTACTAATTGTTTAAAACAAGAATAATGTTTAGCGAATAGGAAAAGTTTGAGGTTATTTATTTCTAAAAGAAATATGTCGTGAACTGCTGAAGCAAACATGCTGAAGCATACAAGTTATATATTTCTGAAAAGAGGAAAATTCGAGGAATCCGAATATGTAATAATATACAGGGTATTCCATTTAAAAAAACACAACTTTGATTCAGTTTTATTATTCCTGATGTTCAATTGTTTTTTCTCATATTGTTATAACAAATTATGCCAAAATCTACAACTTAGGTCTGAAAAACTATTTTCTAATTTCAATAATAAACTCGCAATAACTTGTCCAATTATGGAAACTAACCCTGTACACTTATGCTTAAAAAAATTTTTTTAGGTTCCTCCGAGGTGAGTAAGGCAAGCATTATTGTCATTATTTTTGGTAACAGTTAACTAACAGCTCACATTGTAGTTAGCACACATAAACGAGTCTTACATTTTGGCAAAACAGCATTACACTTGACAATTGTCTGTTAACAGTTAGACAGAACAGAAATTATATTTATTAGACAAAAAAATAATTATAATTTTTCACTTTTTCAGTCAATCAATTTCAATTCAATCGTATTCATTTTATTTTTAAATACAATGTTTCCACTGCTTGAAATACAATTTTGAATGAACAATTTAGCTACTAAAAGTTAACAAAACAAATAGTTATCTATAAATGGACAAATAGGCTCATAAATCGTAAAAATGAATAAATAATATTGTGAAAAGTTCATGCAAACTTCTGTCTTTCCTTAACTCCGGAATCTGAAGTGAAAATTGATCGGGATTTTGTGAAATGAATATGTTGGTTTAAAGGTAAAGCTCATTAACTAACATGAAGCCCATTCTTGAAAAAAATACGATTCTCTAAAAACAAGAAACGAAAAAGTTATTTCAAGAAGTTCCAAAGGTGTAATTCTACATTTTAACTAGCCTATGACCCATATAATTGCTACTTTTTTCGTCTCTTGTTAGAACATCTATTGGTTTGGTTACCGACAATAAGTAGATACACATTTCTACTCCATAAAAAATACAACTCATAATTTACAAATATTTTATTTTAGTTTTTGTTAAACCATTGGTACGATATTTATCTTTGTGTAGGTTGATTCCTGAGGAGAGTTACTGCATTATTATTTTCCAGTAACTAATAATTTTTATATGAATACTGTTAGTTACTTACTTTTCTTTACTATTATTTCCATGTAATAATAAGTATTGTTGAAATCATATTTTATCCCTATTATAGTATCTCTTATCAAATTAATTAGGTTTATAGGAATAAAAAAAAATCGATGAAAACGATTTTATTGACGAAAAATATTATGATATTAATTAAAAAATTACTCCACACAGTTTTCCTTAGAAAAGAAAAATGCTTTAAACTGTGTTGTCTTTGGTGGATATTTGATTTTATTAGAAGCAGTTGAAGAATATCAATAATAATTTTTATTCCTATATTTGTAAGCTGAACAGTTGCTTGGAGTTATAATGTACAAAAGTTTATTTTGTTAATTATTCCAAGTAAAATTATATATGATACATAAAATTCTAAATAAACAATGTATATAAATAATTCCTATTTATCAAATTACACCATATAAAAACTTTTTTCTGGTAAAATTACATCATATATTCAGGCAAGCTAAGTATATCAAAATTATTAAAAATTAAATGGTTTCAATTAGTAGCCTTTAAGGACTAATTATAAGTGTTTCCTAAAAATCTATTTTTGGACATTTGTCGTTTTTTAAATAGTGTTTAATTCCAAGTATAACATTATTAGTTACAAGAAAGATTAACAAAACATTTTAACAGAAGATTCAACATGAAAATATTTTTCTTACATTGCACTGCTACATTTTCATCGCTTTTATAATGTTTTTTGTGCTATAAAATGAATCATGCAGTATGCACTTTCAATGTTTATTACTGGATTGCCTAAATCCTAGTGGCCATTTATCCAGTCAACAAAATGCTGTGATATGATAGAGACCAACTTTTTACAAAACTACTATGATTTGCACTGTGCATTTACACACTTCACGTTACAAACTAGTTTTATTATGTAATAATAGCATGCAAGTCCTGGAATTTATCTGGGGGTCTTTTTTATGGCTCTCAATTGATGAGTAAATTTTATTTTCTTTATTGCATATTTAATATGATGCACTCTAAGTAAGTTTTATTAAAATCCGCAAAAAGTGCTTTTGGTTCATAGTATTCTAATATTTCAAACAAAACTATTTAAAAGTATACTATCGAGATGTTAAGAAGAGGAGTTGGTGAAACTTACCACACCAGTGTTGCTGTTAATACAGTTTATATTAATTCTAGATATGAATTTTGCGGTCGGAGCATCATCAGGATATTTTTGGCCACATTCAATTTTTACAGAATACATTCTGTTTTCATACGGTGTTCGAGGAGGGCCAATAATCATACCCATCCAATGGGTAAGGGTCATATCATCATCGTTTTCCAAGCCCCAACTTATTGTTCCATCTGAAACACCTTTCTGACCAGCTTCCAGTTCTTCAAGTAAACGAAAATTTCGCGGTACCACTAAAACGATTAATTAACAATTAATCATGGAATATGAATTATTCCACAATGACATTTTTTTAATCGTGTAAACCTAACATCAAAATTACTTACCTACACCGGTTGACGGGGTCGCCATCATATAGTATATGATTCACCGAATCTTTGTTATGCAATTTTTGTAAACAAACTCTAAGTTAAAAGACAGTTTTAAAAATCAATAAGATAAAATTGAACTATTTTGAAGTAATTGCGTTACTGATGTATAAAAATATTTAATATTCTTGAAAAAATTCCGAAACTCGCTTCACGAAGCTGTCAGTTCTAGAATTTTTTACGATTTCATTACATATTTGGTTAGTATGTAGTTGGTAGTGTTGGTACTATTCGTAGTGACGGCAAGATTTGTTGCTGTATTAAGGACGCTTTACAGTTCGCAATTTTTATTGCTGGCAAGAAAAATTGCAGCAATTTTTATTGCGCGCACGCGTATTTGTGTTTATCTGTTAAGAAATTGTCTAAACAGACATAAATACGCGTTTTTTAGAAACCTAAAGGCTGTTTTACACATACTAATTTATTTTTCAATAAATTGTCCAATTTTAGTAACTATTTACACTTTGCAATATTTGTAACAATTTATTGGCCAATTTCAACACTGCCAACTCTCAAACAACTAAAATCTAAGTTATCTTAGTTTTGTCCCTAAGAGAAATCGCAGTCGCTGGGAGTGTAAATGGAAAGCACCTAATGTAGCAGACGAATCCAATGTTGCCAGATTTTTTAGCTGGAATAATGCGGGAAATTTGAACATGATACACGGTATAGTGAACATGATACATATAAATGTAATTATAAATATATATTATATTATTAAATATCATAAAAATGCGTAACACAACATAAACTTTATTTTTATATGTATTTTATTCCTTTACTCCTTTTCTAAGCAACCATCAAAAAAGCAGG
Organism: Aromia moschata; assembly: GCA_029963805.1. Lineage (NCBI taxonomy): Eukaryota > Metazoa > Arthropoda > Insecta > Coleoptera > Cerambycidae > Aromia > Aromia moschata. The sequence continues at coordinate 182,315 of JAPWTK010000129.1, read as the reverse complement.
ATGGGAATAGGTACTTTCTCGTGTGTTTTTGATGTTTACTTAGCAAAGGAATAAAATATTAGAACTGAATATTTTGGGAACTTAAATTGAGCAAAGAATGTAGACGTTCTTGATCGATTTCAGAACGAAAAACAGGCACCTCGCACCTCGAGGTTAGGTTTATCACATATATCTAATACTCCTATATTGCTAGAAGGGTCTGAAGTAGTGTTGGTCCTATTCGGAATGTAAAATCGGAAAGTTTCCGATTTTTAAAATAATCGGAAGGTTCCGATTGCTACCGAACATTCCGAAATGTGAAATGCGGCGGATGCCGATAGCTTTTACCATAAAGAAACCAAATATTTGGTTTCTTTATGGCTTTTACTTTCCACTCAATCGTCCTTCCTATCCGTACGTACCGAGACGCTGAATCGCCGATTGCCGGTTGCGGGAAGTTTTGACCGAGGAATTGACGATTTAATTTCTTTTAACATTCCACATTCCGAATTTCTGGGATACGAACGAGGTACGGGTTCGGTTTATTTAGTTATCTAGTGGTCAGCTGTTATTTTTACGCGCTCTCAGCTGATTGAATAAGTATAATTAAAAGGAAAGAGTTACAATAGTATAATAAAATCAATTTTAAATTGTATATAATCAAAATATTAACGTGGTAGAAAAAACAACTCACTTGGAAAAACAAAACAATTATAAATCATGATTTTGTAGAACAGTAAACATAAAATAAAATAAGTAAACATAAAGTAACTACATACTTTTTATCAATAATTAAAAGTTGAACAATAATTAAAAATAATAATAAATAAAATAAGCTTAAAATGATTGGCAAAATAACTATTAAAAAAAATATTTTGTCTAAATTTTTAGAATGTATAGGATTTCGTCTTGTATTTGTTAATTGTCCCGATTTAGAAAATACTCGTTCAGAAGGCACTGATGACTGATGATGCTGGACAACCGAGATAAAATATCTTGGTTGCCCAGTATTTAACAAATAATTTTTATTGATCCGAAGCTCCATTTAAATAGACTGAATCGCCTGTGTTTTTGTTAATACTGTAATAATATGGCAGTGAAAGACTGATTTCTATCTGGAATAAATACAAAATATTTTCTGCCCGTCCAGCAACTCTCATTATTATTATTTTTTAATTTAGAAAATAATATGCCGGCAGTCATAACATGTTGTAAAATTACAGAATGAACTTGTAATGTTATTAGGTATTTTTATAATAGTAGTGTGGTTCATAAGCCAAACAAAGACACCTTTTGTTACTTGCAGTGGCGGTTGGTGATATTTCAGTTAGCCATATCTTGAAAACGACGCATGGGACTCACTTCACTTTTTTAGGTGATGAATATACACCTCTTACAGAAAGGATTTATAATGAAAAAACCGTCAGCAAAGTTTGCGAAAAAAATTTCAAAAAACTGGAGCACCCCTGGGTTCTCAGTAACGCTCTGTGGAATATTTGCAGTATATTTTTTTTCATAATCTAGAAACAAATATAAGGAGACGTTTTCCGATTTGTTACAAAATATTTTTGTTTCAAAAAGTTATGGCCATTTTAATTTTGGGAAACAAAATGTTACTATAAAATTAAAATTAAAATGGCCATAACTTTTTTGAAACAAAAAATATTTTGTAACAAATCGAAAAACGTCTCCTTATATTTGTTTCTAGATTATGAAAAAAATATACTGCAAATATTCCACAGAGCGTTACTGAGAACCCAGGGAGTGCTCCAGTGTTTTTGAATTTTTTTTTCGCAAACTTTGCTTGACGGATTTTTCACTATAAATCCTTTCTGTAAGAGGTGTATAGTCATCACCTAAAAAAGTGAAGTGGGTCCCAAGCGTCGTTTTCAAGATATGGCTAACTGAAATATCACCAACCGCCACTGGTTACTTGCATGCCCAGCGCTCATTTCCATAAGAAACTAGACTATAAGAAACTAGATAAAATAATCGGAATATATTCCGATTTTAAAAAACATTCCGAAATGCAACATTCCGATTCTTAAAATCATCCGATTCTGCCCAACTCTAGTCTGAAGATTGGCGGAATCACCACGGTACAGACATATTTGCGTCTGTCTCTCTCTCGTAACTACTTCGGGTGTTACGCGCATGCCCGAGAATTACATATGTACATACCTAGGTTTCTTTGTGAAATATACCACGAATAGGAATAGGGTTATGGATGAATTTGATGGTTGTTTTATTCCAGTTTGATATCCACTTAAGTATAAATGAAAAATGGCGTTATCGTTTTGTAGAAGGCAAATTTGCATAAACAAAACCTTGTTGCAACCGAAAAGATACCAACATGGATACATTATATTGTAAGCTAATTTAGGTTAGGTTGTACGCTTGTAAACTTTTTACATTTATTAGAGTTCCAGAAATTGGAGAAGATTTACCTGAGAAAAAAACGATTTTCCAAAATAATGTCCTTCCCGAATTTAATAATATAACTATAGAGAACTGTAGAGCAGCGATTGCAAAGCAAACTCTGGATTTCAGAAGCAGGAGTCAAAGCCATAGAAGATGTTATTACGAAGAAAACATGTGACGATATTTTTAAAGAAGTGTTTCAACCGCTGGAGAAAGTTGGAACTCCATTAGACATGACTTGGGGTTTGTCTAAAACGTTGTATTTAGGCAATAGCACTTTAATGCCAACTTCTAGTTATATGTCTATACATGATCGAGCGAGACGTGCAAGAGCTTCGAAATTCAATAATAAAGCTATATATCAAGCAGTCAAATCTGAACTTGAAAGTGACAGAGAGAAAAATAGTGAGGAGATGAGAATACTGCAAAAGTTTGCAGTAGAAGCAAAATTAAATGGATTGAATTTAAATTCAAATGATCAAGTACTTTTAACAGAATATTTAAAGAAATTAAATAATGAAAGAACAATTTTTAAGCAAAAAAATGAAATCTCTACTAAACAGTTTTCTCACATAATTAAGGATAGTAGTATAGTAAAAGAATTTCCTGACATCTTATTGAAATCATTAAGTGTAGATTCTAATCATCCCTTAAATGGCCCTTGGCGAATAACATTAAGTCCACATGTTTACATGCCTGTTATGAAATACTGTCCTGATCGAGAAATTAGATGGAATATCTGGCAGGCTTTAGTAAGTAGGGGGTCTACTCAAAGAGATCGTGATTTAGTAACGAGTGTAAATTTAGAAGAAATACGATTCGTAAGAAACGATATTGCCAAATTATTGGGATATAATTGCTATGCTGATATGTCAATGGAAACTAAAATGGCAGGCAGTTTGTCTAAAGTTCAAAGTGTGTTACACAACTTACTGGAAAACGCAAAACCAGCGCAAGAAGATGAATTAAAAAATGTTACATCAGTTTGCTGTCGATAGGGGATTTTCTTATGAAAATTTAGAATTATGGGATATCCCTTATTGGAGAAGAAAACAGCAAAAATCAGAACTTGATTATACTGAAGACAGTTTCAAAGAATACTTTCCGTTGCCAAAAGTCTTGACAGGTTTATTTCAGTTGTGTGAAAAATTACTTAATGTTGTTATCAAACAGAGACATAATGTGTCTACTTGGCATAAAGATGTAAAATTCTATGATGTTTTTGAGAGTCACAGTAGCGCACCAGTGGCAGGCTTTTACTTCGATCCATATGAAAGATCGGAGGAAAAAGTTAGATTTCAGGGTCATGGTTGGATGGTTGGAATACAAAATCAAAGCCGCATTACGAATACTAAACCTCTTGCAGCGTTGATCTTCAATTTTGAACCGCCAGTAGGAGAAAAACAGTCTCACTTAACATTTAACGAAGTGAAATCCTTATTTCACAAATTTGGCCACGCAATGCAACATTTACTAACCCGTACAAATTATTCAGAAGTAGCTGGTTTATCAAATGTTGAGTGGGACGCAGTCGAAATTAGTGGTCACGTTTTTTCCCACTGGTTATACAATAAAAATGTCATAGATAGCATATCCTGTCATTGCCATAGTGAAGACACATTACCTGAACAAAAATTTGAAACCCTCCTAAAAATAGGTAAACACATGGCAGGCTTAGATTTGTGTAGAGAATTATACTTATCTGCATTAGATTTAGAATTACATACGTCCAAAGACTTTTGGTTAGACATAGTGAAAAGGTTGTGGCCTAAATATAGATGTTTTAATTTACACAAAATAGATTCACATCCATGTTCCTTCACACAAATATTTACAGAGGAATGGGGAGCTGCCTACTATTCTCATATTTGGTCTCGGATGATAGCTGCTGATGTTTATAGCGCTTTCCATGAAGTTCAGGGAGATGAACAGCAAGTCATAGATGTAGGAAAACGTTTTAGAGATACATTTTTAGCATTTGGTGGTAGTGTGCATCCTAGCAAAACCTTCAGGGAATTTCGTGGAAGAGATCCATCTCCAAAGGCATTACTTAGCTCCTTAGGATTAAAAAACAGGTCTAATAATAAACCTATTTAATTTATATTATGATATATTTGTTTATGTGTACAAATGTAGCACAAAATACAGTTGTGTTTTCAGTAAAGTTATTTTTTTTCTGCTTCTTCCAAAGCACTTTTTAAAATCATCATTTGGCATCAATTTTAAACTAAACTTTAGTTCCTCAATACCTTGCTTTGTTAATCCAAGTTTACACAATGCTATTCCACGTCTTCCAACGCATAAGGCCCTCTCTTTTAAATTAAGTGATACCTCTGGTTTTAGAAGCTCTAAGGCAGTATTACAATCTTGAGCGGCTTTGCTGTAATTCCCTGTAATTAAATAACAGTTTTAACAGTGATAGCCCATATGTCAACTCCTAGTTTCCAAACTATTTGAAAGAAGCAGGGATCATTAGTTTTTTCGTCTATAACGTAATTGTGAAACAAAACTTAATGCAGAAATACAGTTGACTGTGATTTTGAAATGTTAATATTTCCATTATTGTTATTTTCTTAGCCAAATATTATTATAAACTTAGTCTGCAGCTTACAGACTTTTAGTGATTTTGTGATATTTTAGTTCATTTGGTCACTAAGAAATGCTCAACTTACCACTTTGCTTTTTATTTATGTAAATGCTTGGTCTATATTTAATATCATTTTATTCTAATGTTTGTCACTTATGTATGTACATACTGTCATTTTATAATATACAGGGTATTACTTAATGTGATGTACATGATTTCGGGACAAATTTTAGGTCAATTTTTTTTTATAAATGTATGTTCAAAAATGTTTGGTTTTCGATATACAGTCTGCTAAAATTTATATATTATTATATACAGGCTGTCTGCTAAAAAACGTCGTAAGCCATAACTTCGTTATTTGTAGCCTGATGTTAAAAAACAAAAAACCAGATGAAATGGCTCTAAAGGAACTGTAAGGGAGACTACTGCAGTATTTTTTCAACTTTTTTTTCTGGAACGCGATAGTCAACTTTTTTTTCAAATGGCAATATAGGATTTTTTTTGTAAATTAATATGCAAATTTGTTTTCTGAATCCAACGATGTATAACAAATTGACTTTTGTGAAACATTAATTGCAGAAAAAGTGCCAAAATATTTGTCAATCGGCGTCCTGCTGGCTAACTGATACCAAACGTAGTTTGACTAATCTAATCACGTATGCTGTAGAAACCAAAAATAATACAACAAAGCTAATAAATGTCATTTCAGCGTCCGCGTCCCAGTCTTTTTTTTCGCATTCTACTTTATGTCATTTCTGCATTAGGTTATTTTTTGTGAAATAAGCTTAGCAGAAAAATAAATGGACAATAATCAATTAACGGATATGATTCAGGTATATTTTGAGTGTAATAAAAATCGTGGTGTGGCAGTCCGCCTTTACAGAGAGCGGTTTCCTCACAGAGAAGTTCCAGAACCATGTAGATTTGGGAGACTTGAAGAAAATTTAAGGAACTATGGAGCTTTTAAGAAACCAAAACGAGAAAAACGTCGATCTAATGAAAACACCGAGCTCAATGTTCCTCTTAACGTTGAAGAAAACCCAAAAACCTCCATTCGAGAAATTTCGAATAATGTTAGTGCATCAAAGCAAACTGTACATGCAATATTGAAAAAGCACAACTTCAAGTCATACATACCCCAAAAAGTACAGGCAATAAAAGAAAACGATAGAGCCATTTTTTTTTTAAATTCATTGCGAAGAGACCCGTTTTTTCACACTAGGATTATTTGGTCAGACGAATGTACATTCAGTGGAAATAGTATTTTTAATAGAAATATTCACCGACATTGGAGCCAAGAAAACTCAAGGATTATCGTCGAAACTAATTTTCAGCGACGGTTTAGTGTTAATGTGTGGTGTGGCATTTTAGGTAATAGGTTGTTTGGACCATTTTTCATAGACGGCACCCCTAAATCAAGAAAAATATTATCAGTTATTAACGGAAAAAATTCAAATTTTTTTAGATGAATTATCTATTGCAAAACTGAATATAATTTATTTCCAGCAAGATGGGGCTCCCTCTCATAATGCGAGAATAAATACGAATTGGTTAAACCCCACATTTAATTATAGGTGGATAGGAATCTGCCCGTTCTTCAGATCTTACTCCATTTGATTTTTGGTTGTGGGGTATATTCAAGATCAAGTTTATTTAACACCGCTCGTAAATGAAGAAAATCTAAGGCAAAGAATTATACGTGCTTGCCGCAAAATAGCCCGGTGCAATGGTCGGCAATGAGCCACCGTTCTCGTGTCATTTGAAAAATATCTTCACCTTTGATTATTTTATTGAAAAAGAAGATGTCCTTACTTCTGATTTTATATTCAATGCGACCCATGCCGTATTTAGAAGATGCTAGGCATGTCTTAATTACGTGGACGGCCAATTTGAGCAGCACTTGTAGTAGGTTGAACATTAGTTGTATAATATCATTTGCTTTGTTAATTTGTTTGTTTAGTTGTTTTGTGTCCAACGTTGTTGTACTTTGTTTAACATTATTTCGTGTTTAACTTTGTTCAATGTCGTATATTGACAAATATTTTGGCACTTTTTCTGCAATTAATGTTTCACAAATGTCAATTTATTATACATCGTTGGATTCAGAAAACAAATTTGCATATTAATTTACAAAAAAAATCCTATATTGCCATTTGAAAAAAAAAGTTGACTATCACGTTTCAGAAAAAAAAAATTGAAATATACTGCAGTAATCTCCCTTATAGTTCATTTAGAGCCATTTCATCTGGTTTTTTGTTTTTTTAACTCAGGCTACAAATAACGGAGTTATGGCTCGCGGTGTTTTTTAGCAGACAGCCTGTATATGTTATTTTGACAATTTCTATCTTAAATTTGTTTTGCTTCATTTGATTTTTGCACTTATCTTACACAAATAAAATACTGAACAGCTATTGATGCTATTGTTTAATTTTTATGTAAATTTAAGTATTTGGTAATAAATAAATGCCATAGTCATTTTTATTAAAAAAAAAATGGTATTCAGAAAGATGGTATCTAAATAACTTTTTGGTTAACGATTACTTCCAATCAATAAGCTGTACAATAAAAATGACAATGTATGACAAAAATGAAAGACCGAAAAGCAAACATTTTAGGACATACATTTAAATCACTTTTCGACTTAAAGTTACTCCAGGAATCACATCTGAAAATATGTGCATAACATTAAATAACCCCCTAATGTCATCTGATAATATAGTTCGATATACCTTCATGTGTATACCTCTCAATAAAAAGTAAATTTATAATTAGAGCCCGTGCAATGGTCCGCAATGAGCCACCGTTCTCGTGTCATTTGAAAAATATCTTCACCTTTGATTATTTTTATTGAAAAAGAAGATGTCCTTACTTCTGATTGGATTAATCTCTGTGATGAATTTTTTCAAATATCTCGAAAATGACTAGAGAACAGTGGCTCGTCGACCATTGCGCAGGGCGCAATGAGCTCTACTTATAAGACTACTATTAATTACATGTATAAAATTATTAAATTGTAAGTGGCTTTTCAAGCTATGAAACTACAAGAAGCTAAATCCTGAATTGGGCAATTTACATTACTCCACTGACCATAATTTCTGTTAGCCAGCTTTAATAATTTTTCAGAAAGTAAATCTTAAGAGGATGTTATTTTTTGTTTTATTTGGTCACCTGTATAAATAAATAGGTGTAACTTTAGTCACTATCCATCACACGAACGTTTTCCATGAATTCTGGTGTAATAAGAAAAATATGAGAGGGAATGTGTTAGTTTATCAGGCCTCTAGACAGTGGCGGTTGGTGATATTTCAGTTAGCCATCTTTTGAAAACGACGTATGGGACCCACTTCACTTTTTAGGTGATGACTATACACCTCTTACAGAAATGATTTATAGTGAAAAAACCGTCAGCAAAGTTTGCGAAAATATTTTCAAAAAATCTGCAGAACACCCTGGGATCTCAGTAACGCTCTGTGGAATATTTGCAGTATATTTTTTTTTCATAATCTAGAAACAAATAGAAGGAGAGGTTTTTTCGATTTGTTATAAATTTTTTTTTTTTTTCAAAAAGTTATGGCTATTTTAATTTTATAGGAACAATTTGTTTCCCAAAATTAAAATGGCCATAACTTTTTGAAAAAAAAAATATTTTGTAACAAATCGAAAAACCTCTCCTTCTATTTATTTCTAGATTATGAAATGAAATTTTTTTCGCAAACTTTGCTGACGGTTTTTTCACTATAAATCCCTTTCTGTAAGAGGTCATCACCTAAAAAGTAAAGTGGGTCCCATGCGTCGTTTTCAAGATATGGCTAACTGCAATATCACCCTAACTGAAATATCACCATCGCCACTGCCTCTAGAAAATTGACTATGTGAAAATAAAAAAAAATATAACCAAATAAATGGCTAAATAAGCTGTCTGCAAAAAAATATATGAAAACTAATATAACTGAATATTTCATATTTGAATATAGTAGGGTTGCCACCTGGCGGTTTTCTTCCGGTATAGCCGGTTTTTCATTGGGAAAACTGGGTACCAGTTAACAATTAGGAAAAGCCGGATGACATTAAGGTAAAATGTCAACATTTTTTGTTGATTGGCAATACAAACTGGAGTATGTATTGCAAAGTTTCTTTACTGAAATAGAAGTGATCAGAGTTATGCATTGATCGGTTTTCCAGTAGATAATGGTAAACATATTTGACAAAGCAATTTGTGATTCACCAAATTTCGGATATTTTTCAACTGTTATATTGTTTTAATTGACTATATTTTCAAAAATTTCAGATTCCAGTTATTCTCAGAAGATAGCTTATAACTTATAGCTTGGTCACATATAAAATATGTGACCAAGATCCTTATTAACTATAAAATCCAGTTTTATTTTATTGGAAAGGTAGCAACCCTACTAAAGAGGATCAAATAATTTTATGAAACATAAATATGTATACCTAAAACCAAATGAACTTCTGATCTAGCAACATATAGATCAACAAACTTTTCACTTATTTTGATACCAAAACTGTAAGCACTTATTGCTCCTAAGTAATTTTTGTTTCTGAAAAACTCATCTCCTTTGGCTTTGAGAAATTGAGGATTTCTTTCTTCTGGCCGAATATCTTCACTGACAAAACCACAAGATCTTCGAGCCTCAGCTTGTTTTTTTAACCATTCATTTTCTTCTTCTGATTTAGATTCTCTGCTTGGCGTTGGAAATTCACGTGGTGTAAAATCAATTTGTAATGTTTTTATTTCTCTAGGTAAAGGGACAGCCTCTTCAACCGCCTTAGGGGTTGTAACTGGATTAGTGTTCTTTGTTTTGACACTTTTTCTGTTTGTTTTTTTCGTGTTTATTGATATTGTGTTTGTCCATTCATTTATATCCCCTAAAGCAGTATTCTGTTCAAATTTTTTTTATGTCTTCTATATGTTCTCTGTTTTTTGAGTCTATCTCGATTTGTTCTCTAACAGCCACTCTCTTCAACTCTGCGTTCTTGTTCACCTTTTCTTTAATTTCAGTTTGTAAACGTAAATATTCATCATCTAATAGCTGTCTCTTCAACTCTAGTTTTTCTCGTTTTGGTATATTTGGTTCTACAGATTCCCACAACTTTTCCTCAACTTTCTTCAACTCAAATATTATATCAGTGTCTGTTATTGTACATTTACTTCTACTAACGTCTATGGCATATGATAATATTAATTCAAAGAAGTTCTGCTCAAACTTGGCTTTGATGTACCTTGGAGAAGTAAATACATCTACCTTGGACTGGGGCACTCCTCTCAAAGAAATTTGTAAAATAATATCATTCGCAGTTTCCTTCCATACATAATCCTTTATTATTATAGGCATCGTAAATGTAATACCCAGACAGCACTTGGACTGGACCGTGTTATTCTGTCACTGATTGTTTCCATAGCAACTAGTATCCTACCCGTTGGTGTTACCCTGCTTTCCAATTAAACAATGCTGCTAAATCAATAACCTTTTATGTAAGGAATTTAACAGAAACAGTTTGTGTATATGGCATTCAAATAAAACAACGCCTGTTTTACAAATTACTTGCTTATGTATATTAAAAGGTACAACCAAATGCTAAACAAAAAATTGTAGGTATTATTTTTAGAGATGTTGAAAGTTTCAGTGTGTTATAGAACTTTAGTTTCAATTTATTTCATGACTTAAGTTAATCAGGGGGTACCTTCATACATATATGAGCTTTTTGTCGATTGAAGGTTCATATAAATTTATTAAATTAGATCTAGTTTAGCACAATTTACTAATAACCTGTAATTCCTTTTGTTATGACTCCATTTTCAGGCATGTATGAAAGTTTTATAAATATACGAACAGTTATTAAAACATATAAAAAGGTTGTTTGGGCATACTTATTAAACATTATAAATCAACATAAAAATCTTCAAAAATACCAAATGCAATAGGGTGTTGTATCATCTATACGACATTTATTATTGATATTTGTCCTTAAATTACATTTATTTACAAACAATTTGATTCAAATTAACTAATCATATAGCATATTAGTGACCGCAAAAAAATATACACCATATATCTTTCCAATGGTTTTAACTAAAAAAGGGTTGAAGGTTTTAACCAAGCAATGGTTGGGTGTAATTTGGGTGTTTGGCAACAACAATTTTTATGTATCACATTTGTCAACTTTTAAAAATAATATCTTGTAGTGATTGAAAATTTTAAATGACATATTGACAAGGTATTGATAAAAATTACACCAGAGATTAATAGCTCAATTTTTGAAAAAATAACATATAATGCAGACTTTTTTGGCGGACGTTGTACTTTTATTTTTTTGAAACAAAAACTGAGGAAATCTCACATCTCAATAAAAAATTTAATCAACAATAAAATACACACAAGGAAAAATAGGATCTCTGTTTTTTTTTTTTGTAATAAATACATTTATTTGTGTACAATTGATAAAAAAATGAATTCCTAATTGTTGCTAACTGATGTTTCTAATCGTCCCTCCAAGCTGCCTCTACTTCATCTGTTCGATATCTTTGTGTTATTGATGAGTATATCCAGGGTAACTTCATACCAGCCTTGAACATTTCAGCACCAGTATGGGCTATCATAACTCCATTATCGATACAGAACCTTTCGTCTGTGGCGAATAATTTGGCACCCCTTTCTGCACACATTTGACCCATCATTTCCTGTAACCTAATATTACAACCAACTCCCCCAACTATTAGCACCTCGTCTGAATTGCAGTGGGCCAAGGCCCTCTCTGTAGTTTCCACTAACATTGCAAAAACTGTCTCCTGTAAGGAGAAACATAGGTCCTCAGCTGTATATCCTGCTTTTAGGAGGCTATTTGTTCTTTCTTCCATGTAAGTTAAAATTCCAGAAAAACTTACGTCCATTCCCTTCACACAGTAAGGAAGTTGTAAGTATTTATTACCTTTTTTTGCCAGCTGTTCAATGTTATAACCAGGACTAGGATCATTTGAAATTTTCAGTACCCTAGCAAATCTATCTAAACAATTACCAACGGCAATGTCTATTGTCTCACCAAATATTCTGTAATGCTTCCTAGCATATGCTATCACTTGTGTATTCCCACCACTAACGTAAAGGACTGTAGGATTTTTGCACCTGTAATTAGTCTTCCCATTTCAATGTCTACATTTTATTGAGGAATAATATTTTCTACATCTTACGATACAATGATATAAATAAAATGATCATCTATGTACAGTCAGTAAAGAAAGTATTCTTACACCCAGTTTATGAAGGTTGCTTAAATTATGATGATTTTTGTACTACAGTACCGATGTTTTTTTGCTTGTGATAGGGTCACAGCTTGTGAAATTCTGCGTTTCATAAGCCCAAGTATGTCGATTGTCTGAAAAAAATAAAAATGTAACATTGTGAGTTTTCAAAAAACTGTGAATAACTGAAAATATTAAATCATGTTCAAAGTTCTTGGACTCATATTAAAAGGAAATCTTTATCTATCTGACTAACTGAGCTATTTTGGGAAATTTTTTTCCTAGACATGAAAAATTTCTAAAGATGAATCAAAAACACCATAAAACTTCAAAGCTACCATTCGTACTATAGTGTTTGTAAAAATAATTGTTCATGAAATTTAAACACAGCGAGTTCCAGAGGAACATTAATCTGTTAATTTTTTCAGAGTTCGGTGTGGCATACAATGCTTTTTTGAATTATTATGATATTTTTGGTTCAATTTTAGAAATATTTCAGGTCTAGGAAACATTTTTCTAAAATGGCCCATTTAGTAAAATAGATACTCTGAATACGAGTACTCTTTAATTTGGGTCCAAGAACATTGAAAATGATTTAATATTTTCAGTTATTCAGGGTTTTTTGAAAACATCGCAAATTTACTTTTTCAGCGATATCTTTTCACACAATCGACATATCACCTTCAATTTGGGCTAATTAAACACAGAATTTCACAAGCTGTAATCCAATCAAAAGCAAAAAAAATCGTGGGCATACGAATATTTCTTTAGCGACATATTATGTTATCTTGCAGACTGATGGAATATGAAGAGAGTCGATCCAAATATTACATTAAAACCATTAAACTAAAATCAAAACAAGTCGGTTAGCTATATCACTATAATGCTATAATATCCTAAAGTTGTGGAATGGCCTATATTCCACATGAACGAAAAGTTTGTACTACGGTTCACGAGTGTGAAATACGCCATTCCAAACGTATTGTAGACTATACTTTATCTAACAAGATTTGAGAAATCATGCAAAAAACTATTCTGAACTCGTAAAAGCCAAATTCAAAGCCCGAAATAAATGGGTACCTACATTATATTTGTCAGATGTAACCACAGCAATCAAACCGATTTTCTTGATATAATGCGCTAATATGTGCCTAAACGACTTCCCATTGGATTAACCGCATGGTTTGTGACCATGCGGAATATATTTGCTATGAGTGTATATATTGTTTTTAGTTATGGAATATGTAAGTTTCTAAAGTAGTGTTATTTATTTAGTGTTATTATAATTATTAGTTTCCTCAAAGATAAAACATTACAGTTAATGTTAAAATTTAAGTATAGTTAATTTTTTTACGAGGTCACCTGCTTTGATTACATCTGTTCTCATTCCCGTCATTTTTAGCGTTTTTTTTAGTATAACAGTTAATTTACACTAAAAATTACACAATTTACAGTAAAAAAATGCAAACAATAAAAAAAATCACACAAAAATTTTCTGCAGTATTAAAAGAGCAAACATTTTTGTGTTTTTTAATTAGTGATACCTATATTAGTCAAATAAACATTTTTTAAATATTATGTTTGACAATACATTAATCTCAATTAACACTTTCCTCCCATCTTTTCAGAAACATAGCATTTCTCTAACACTGTTTTAGAAACATGTAGTTTTTGACCAATCAGAAACCATTTATGCTTGGTTATACTTGGTTACTATGGTTATGTTTAAGAAATAAGATTTATTTCTGGTTTTACATTTGATGTTTATGAGTCAAGAACAGTTTTTTGTACAATTTCTAAAACCTTGTTAGAGAAAGTACAGTCTACAACATGTTTGGAATGGCTCTCCCGTAGTAACCGTAGTCCTTGCCTTCGGCTTCGATTACAAACTTTTTGCTCATGTGAGATATGTGCATTCATAGCTTGTTGTATAATACACCATTCGCTAACAATATTTTAAGAACATACACGCTTCATAACTAAAAACTATTGGAATTAATGTCATTCGAACACACATGTATGGAATATATTCTGTACAATTTTTTGACCAATCAGCCGTTTACGCGCATATTAGTGTGGTATATCAACTACCATGATATTATGTTAGTATATGGTTGATATGGTAACGTCTGACAAATAATATAAGATTAACAGAAATGAGATTTATTTCTGACCTTGCCTTTGATGTTTATGAGTTCAGAACAGTGTTTTTGTATGATTTCTAAAATCTTGTTAATAGAAATATGGCAGTCGTTTAGTTTATAAGGATTCGATCGATCAGCGATTGATTGATTGATTGGATCTTTTGTATCAATCATTCAATCACTATAATGTGTGTGCACATACTAGCTAATTATATTACACCAGTGACTGTTCAGTGATATAATCCATCTTTCACGAATAAAAATTAAAATGACGGAATACTGAGTGGAATCATAGAATGAAATAGTGCTGGGCGATACATATCAAAAATATAAACATCGATGATTACTATTCAATATAAAATTTAATATTTCTGGTATTGAGTGTTATGAAATAAATTATAATGTACAACGGTAGCAATTAGCAATAGCTTTATTAACAAATAGTAGATAGATATAACAAGCAACAGCTTTATTAACAGATACTATTGTAAATAGAGTTTCTTTTTCTATCATTGATTCATATAGATGAATTTGCTTTTTACTATATGCCTATATGTAAATAGCCTAAATGACATATTATTGTATAGGTATATTAAGTAGAGGTACATTTTATACTATATTTAGTACCATATGAAAAAGAATTAAATCAATTAAATTAAATTAATATTAAAATGAACGAACGAAATATCAACCAATTATACAGTGCCCCAGTTGAATCAATCCTTACTCAGTACCATACCATTCATTCGAAAAACCCTCCGTATATGAGAGCCGCACCACAAAGTTATAAAAATTATATATATATTCTGTCATTCTGTGGTCGCAAGAACAGTTGAAGTCCATGATCAACAAACTCCGCATTCAAGTGATTGAATCCCAGAGATCAAACCATTCACAAATGGCACATCTCCACTTGTTACAGAAAGTATAATCTACATTACACTTGGAATGACATATTCCACACAGAAATTTGTGTGCTTTAGATATAACTAGCTGCTACTTGGTACTAACTAGGATGGTAATGTGTGACAAACAAGAAATTGTAAAAAAAGCTTGTTAATTTTCTGAAGATCATTTTTTTAAAGGATACGACCAATACAATGATTAACTCCCAAAAGAGGTTTATTCCATAATTGGGCTACAGTACGAGCAACCACAGCAACCATCGCCAGTGGAGCACCCATTCCAGGCCCTTTTGTATAACATATTACATCAATATCTTCTGGTCTCAGTCCTGATTTTTCTAAAGATTCTTTTAATAACTGTAAGATATTTTGTCTGTGATGCTGTGCAGTTTCTCTTGGCATAAACCCTTCTCCAGGAGGTGTAATATAGGTTCTTCTGCAGTTGGACAAAATTTCTCCATCTTTTACTATGCCTATTCCCAATTTATTTGCACTTCCCTCGAATCCAATTGCTACTACCATTATTCTTAATAAACCATGAATTAAATATGAAAACCAGAGATGATATAAAACCTAAGATAATTACAATTACAACAAAACAATAAGTTACAATTTTTAATCTAATTTTATAACCTTAAATATTTAAAAACTAAACCACAGAATAATAATCTAAAATCGAAATATCATTCTGTGGAACGTATACATACTTATTCTTAAGACTGTTTTACACATACCAATTTATTGAACAATAAATTGTAGAATTTATTATCCAAAAAAATTGTCAAATTTTAGTAAATTTTAGTAATTTAAGTCTGTTGTTCAGGGACGGTCAGCGGCTGAGTAGCTAACTTAGCTACTTCCCTGAATGGACGTGGCTGACACTTTTTTGATCTCAGCGGCTGACCCATTTACTAAGCCTAAAATATTATAGCTGAGATGCTGACTTGACAATAATTCTATCATGATTCTCTCTGTCGTTTTATCTGTGCTGTGAGCAACTGAATTTTAACCTACTTTTAAACAAAAGTTATAGAAAAGAAAATATTGCTTGTTTTTAAACAAAAGTTATGGAAAAGAAAACGAACCTTTGTGCTTTAAGTGTCTTTAAGCACAGAACACGGCAGGGAATTATGAATCCATGATTCATGAAAGTTATCTGTGCCATAGAACATATTACGTTTTTTAGATCTTTGCGAAACTCATACAAACTATTCAGGGAGTGTTAAGCCGCTGACTGTCAGAAAAGGCTAACTACTAACACATAGCGGTCAGCGGCTGAGCGTCCCTGAATGCGCCCAATGTTTACACTTTGCAATATTTGTAACAATTTACATATTGGTAGTGATGTAATAATACGTATTAAAATAACCGTTGAATCCGAATGTTAAATTAATACGTATTAATCCGATTATTTTGTTTTAATACGGATACGGATTAATTCTGTCAGATGTCATTGTTGAGTGTTGACTGTCGATGCTTGATGGTCGAAAACGTAACACAAATAGTTATACGATTTTTAATTTCAATTCGTATTGAAATTAAAAAGTTGCCTGTTGCCTGTTGCCTGTTGCCGTTTGTCGTTTAGTTCGAAACCACCACTTGATTCGGATTCGGACTAACTACATGAACTGAAGGAATAATAAGTATTTAATGCGAAATTAATACGAATTCAACGTTCAGTCGTTAGTCGTCGGCGGTTGTCGTATTAAGCATAAATTTTCTTTTGATTCGAAACCACCACTTGATTCCGAAACCACGAAATTGGTACGTATTCAGGCACCCAGTCGTCAGTCGTCGGCGGTTGTCGTATTAAGCATTCATATTCTTTCAGATCAGATGCTATGCGCAGATTGTCTATAGTCAAAACGGTTAGAATATTAATACGAATTCGGATTATTAGTACGAATATTATTTTAATCCGTATCCGTATTACCCGAATATAAAATTAATCCGATTATTTACATCACTACATATTGGCCAATTTCAACACTATTGAATCAAACTCAATTTTATGAAAAACTAAGTTATAGGGCGCATTCAGGGACGCTCAGCCACTGACTGTTAAGCCTAGTTCTCAGAGCTTCGTCGTGTCGCTGGCGACACATCGCCGACCAATAAAAACGTTTTATTTAATTTCCCCTACATCCCACCAAGTTTATTTTACTGTCGCTGCGACTGCCGTGTGTAGTTGAAATATTTCAACTACACAATCTGTCGCGAGTCGCTCTTCTTACTTTGTTTATGTAAATGGCAATTTTTTTCATGGTTTCGGCGTGACAAATAAGAACTTCGGCTGTACTTCCGTATACGGACTATCTCCAAATCTTTTGAAATTTGGTATACGGGGTTTTTTGGTGTGCTGAGTACGAATCTGCGTATAAAAATATCCACAAGTGCCCGCAAGTGTCCGTAAGTGCCCACAAGTAAGGTTACAAAGCGTCAAAATCGCTAAATGAAAGTGGTGAATATCTCACTTATCAGTATGGATTTCAATATTCGGCGCTATGTGTTTTTTTATTAAAGAAAGCAAAGTTGTTTCGTCTCTCTTATTCTCTGGGCAAATTTCGATCCTGTAATTTTCTGGTTCTCCGCGTACGATCATTCCGAGAAGCCATGATCCTTCGACAACTCATCAACGTTCCTACTTTCGACGTCCACTTTTACACTCGTCAATCTCAACAACAACACCCTCACCTACAATTTGGCCTTCCCCGACAAAACTATTAGTAGTTCATTGAAAAAAATTAGTTTTCAAATAAACCATTTCAAATGCCACATAGGAACTTATATAGACCAATATTACAATTTAAAACTTCCACCCTCGAAAACCAAGCGAGATATCGACTTTTTTTTTACAAGAATAAAAAGTGTTTATTTTGGCCTGTTCTACACGAATATACTGCTGCGCCTATGTAAGTGTTTATTTTATGGCGTCACAGAAATCGTAATCGTGCACATTTTAACCTTACTTGTGGGCTGTTCGAAGCACTTACGGACACTTTCGGGCACTTGCGGGTATTTTCCGCGGCCGACGGTCTTTTTTCGTTGGCCGCGGTATTTTCATACGCAGATTCGCGATTTGAAGATAGTCCGTATACAGAAGTATATCCAGAACTTCCGCAAATACAAACTGTCTATTTATATGTTTTATGATAACTGCAATATTTCAAATTCAAACTGGTATTCCGTGTTGCGACTATTGCAAGTAATAAACATTTTTTTAAGTAGTGGGGAAATGTCGCGGCGACATGACGAAGCTCTGAGAACCAGGCTTTATGTGTTAGTAATTAGCACAGAATATCTACCCATACAGAAGAGACAGCTAGCCGATTTCGAGGGACCGGAATATTTGACCTCGGGACCTGTGGCGGCCATTTAATAAATGGCAGTAACGTCACCGTAATTTTATCTTCAGTTGACGTCTAAATGTTTACTTTTTGTTCTGTCAAAAAATAAGTTCTTTTAAATTTTATTTTTGTGTTGATTTTGAACTATTTTCAAATATAGTACAGTTTTTGTGATATTACTGATTGTGTTTATGTGATTACTCAGATTAGTCACTACTATTTATATTATAACCACTTAGCCAGTGCCGGTGAAAGTATTGAAACGTTTTTACGATCGCGATTGGGTATCTACATCCAACATCCAACAAAACTTATTAATGAGAATGGATTCTGCCAAGAAAGCTAAAAGAAATAGGTGTGCCTATCGTCCATGCTTTTCCCAAAGTGATGGAAATACAAGTTTTTTTTTCGTTTCCAATGGATCCCCAAAAGTATGTAAAGTTGGAGACTACAAAAATTTATTTACCTATAAGAATATATGAATTATAACAAATTTATATTTTTAGGGCTGCTGTTTGGATTAAAGCGTGTAATAGGGATGATTTATGTAATATAAATCCAGACGTATTACATACAAATTATCATTTGTGCGAGGAACACTTCGAAGAGAAATATATTTCTAGAGGTGAAACTCGTAAACTTATATTTGAGTAAGCTTTCCTTACAAAATTTTTACATGTCCCAACATCTACATGTGTACAATACGTTTAAACAAAATAATTTCCTTGTGTAGATATGCGTTATGTATCAAAATGTTTGAATTTTTAATTTAATATCAATAGGTATTTAGGTTTCGACAAATACTTTTCTAAAACACATTTTTAAGTAGAATTGGTTTTCATAAAACAAAAATTATGAATGCTTCGGTTTTTGAGATATACACATATTATATGTACTACGTATACATGTTTTTTAATTTTTTTGCTTATCTTTGTGCCTACATCAAATTTACTATTTTTATTGACGTTAGCCATTTATACTGCCCAAAATATTATCGAAAACTGGTAACCTATTATTCTTTATTTATTTTTAATTTTAAGGTCCAAGCAACAGTTTAGAAATACCTCTGGATACCGGGACTGTGCCATTGGCGAGTACAACCAGCAGTGGAAGCATATAGATTATATATTTTTGGTAAATGTATATTTACACAGAATACCCTCAAAAATGTCATAATTTACATTTACAAATTGTTCTTTACTTTTACATGTAGTAATATTAATTTGCTTTATTAATCCTAAATTAATTATGATATTATGAAATTATTAAATATGAAGCAAAATATTTATACAAATAAAATACCTGAAAGTACCTAATTACTCTATTGCCGTCTTTCCCTAAAATAATTAAGCCTAAGTGTATTCTAAACAAAACTTGATATAGACAATAGAGTTTTTACTTCATGTTACAATTCACTTATTAATTGAACATTTTGATTAGTGTACAAAAACAACTTTTTCTCTCAGTGTACTAATAACTGGCAGAACTGTCAAAAAATATGTTCCCCAAGATCAAAGGTGCCGACACGCTCTGTCGCTTCTGTGTGGGTAGGGTATTCTGTGGTACACTGGAGTCTCCAAAATTCGGCGTAGCTCGGGAACAGAATGTCTCCAGAATTTGGCTTCAAGAGGGGTACCCCACCACAGCCACTGAAAAGTCACGGCATTGGTGCTTACTGTCAAATGAGGCTGTACTTATTTGTTGTTTTGCCGGCGTGAAAAATGTACGTAGGGTGCGTAAGAGTGCGCGGACCAAATTTTTTACAAACACACATAAAGGATCCCATAATATAAAGGAATATCGCGTTTTTAAATATAATTCTGCTTCCTATTCAATAAACTAATGTTGCAAGGATTTCAAATATTGTGGAGGTAAACGAATTTTGGAGGGCCAAATTTTGGAGACTCCAGTGTAATTAGCCTTTTCTGACAGTCAGCGGCTTAAAACTCCCTGAATCGTTTGTGGGTGCTTTCCATTTACCGACACAAGTCGACGCGAGTCGACTCGTGTCTCCGAAAGTGCTTTCCATTTGATTTGTGTCGCCGTGAGTCGACGACACAAGTCACCTCAAACAGACTCCGCTAGACAGCTGAGTTCACGCTGAGGGTGAGTGTAAAAGAAGTGAAAATCTAAACGAACGCGGTAAAGCAGAATATATAGTGGAAAGTTAATGCAAAATATGATTGAAGAAAATGAAGGTAGGTGACAAATGTAATTATTTGCAGTAACTAATACTTATAATTCTTGTCCAATCAGTATTACCATTCACTTTTTCGCAAGTTTCGCTTCGAGCATTTGAAGACTTTTTTTTGCATCGCTCGTTATTTGTTAGTATTTTGTTTTTCATTTACCAAAAACTATATTATTTAATTATTAACTTTTGTGGTCATTGCATACTAGATTAATTTTTAATCAGTTTTCGAGGCCTTGTAATTTTTATTCTAGATTCCAATATTTTCCATAAAAATATACCTATAACATACATAGTTCCATTTAAAGAAAAATAATATTGTCGAAAAACTTATAACAGCGACGACAAGTTCTTTTTTTAATTACTATCACATCATAATTAGCGTAAAAATCTACTAATTTAACCGATCTTGTATATCTAAAGTCCGCTTTACACTTTGCAATTTTTATTGCAGGCAAGAAAAATTGCAGCAATTTTTATTGCGTGCACGCGTATTTGTGTTTATTTGTTAAGAAATTGTCCAAACCGACATAAATACGCGTGCGCGCAAAAAAAATGCTGCAATTTCTCTTGCCGGCAATAAAAATTGCGAACTGTAAAGCGGCCTTAATAGAGATGTAGGTAGCAGGTATCTTGAAAATACTCAAGATAGCTGTTTCATGGAATATACAAATTAATTATTAAATATTTTAGGTATCCACATTAGGTACATATAAATCAGATCATATTATGTATATGTATGAAGACGTACCTCAAAGGTCGCAATCGAATTATTTGTAAGTATTTTTCATTATCTTAATCTTACTTGCCCATCACTAATTTACCTGTGTATGTCGGATTAAGTGATCAGGTGATCACTGAATCTGTGAATATTTTACATATGTAATTTTATCTGTTATTTTTAACAAAATATTTACTTACACTTAACAGTGGTCTATGACAGTTGTTAAAGATGTTTAAGATGAACTTATATTTGAAACAGTAACCTTTTTTATTTGTTGATAAAAAATTAATGAACATGATAATCCTGAAGTAATCACTTAATCAGTATTAATTATTTAGAGAAAAAAAAACGGTTTGCATGTTTTTGGTAGCTTTTTATTGCGATTTTCTATCTCTATGACATGGCAGAAGCTGCAAGTAATGAAAACAGCACAGGCGATGTTAAAGGAAAAGGTAATAAAATCTCTTATCAATTCATTATAACAAATTATCCTATGCTCTAGCTGATGGCCCCGAGTGTGCTGTTTGTTTGCAACCATGTGTACATCCTGCCCAACTTCCTTGCGGTCACATTTTTTGTTATTTGTGTGTAAAAGGTTTTGCCAATCAAAACAAGAAATGTGCAATGTGCCGGCAAGAGATACCGAGGGACTTTGTTGATCAACCAAATTTATTGCAGCGTCCACTAACTGTCGATGATACGCAAGGTTTTGATGGGGGTATCAGTGGTTTTATGAAGGTAGAAATGGTAAGAAGTTAACTATTCCATTTTTTTGTGTTAAATAATGTAATGAGATTTAAGGTTGGTGGAAGTATGATCAACGAACAAACGAGGAAATTGAACAAGCTTATAAACTAGAGCTATCAAATTTTGAACTTATCATATGTGGTGAACTATATGTTATCGATTTCCAAAATAAATTTCAGTATCCTAAGAAAAACTGTACCAAAAAACGATCAATTAGGCGTGACAAAGTAAATAATGTGATTGTTAAAGGCGTGGCGGGATTAAGATAATTAATTATTTTGTTACCCATGTTATATGATGAGTACAATAAAAAATAAAAAGTAAAAAACTACAGATTACAGATTTTTATTTATGGTAACAAGATTTCCCCACTGACATATAATTTCAGTTTCTGGAATGTATTAAAACTAGAACTATTATTGATATAGCTGTTAGATGGTTATAAATACACTAACAGGAATATTTATAGGAAATTTGTTAATGGTTGGCCTTAAAAACAAAGTGACTGTTTTGATGAATTCCTAGATTGCCATAATAGGTATTTTATTATTAATCAGAGGACAAATTCAATGTTTAGCTACTTTGCTAACTATGACCCAATTCTAAACTTCAAAACTGATGGTATGTGTAGGACAAAATAATTTTCAGTTTCATTTAATTTTACTTCATGAATTATGGCAGTCATGTGAAACTGAAATACATATATCGCCCATCCAAAAATATGAGAAATCCATTGTATGACCAGCATTATAATGCTAAGATATTTCGTAATATGTAAGATATACATATATATTACCTACTATTCTCCATCTATTTGTCACTTATGTCTATTTTTTTTATTTTTCCTCTATTCTACTTTTGATTAGCTGTCATTGAAATTGTGGCTTTTGCAGCTCTACGATATGCTGTAATTCTATATATATGTAACTACTTGCGACCAACCTTCATCCTTCTTTTGTTTCCTTAAAATTCTCAAATTTACAGCTGAACCTTCTTATATGGGATCTAATAAACATACACTATAAAAATATTTTCGCAAATTTTTTTTCCACCTGGATAAGCGCCCATTTGGATCCCTCTGTCGCAGAGATCAATTTTGAGATTGACAAATCTGACAGTTTATAGCTATAATTACCTCTATATCTGAGATGATTCCATAGAAAACCTCTGTAAAATAAATTATTGTTAATAGTATTTTTATATGCTTACATTTCTTTTTGAAGTCTGGGGAAAGTCAGGGAAAAGAAAGCAAACGGCGGTTTATGTGGGATCCCCCGATACCCTGATGTGGGATCAACTAAGCAGTAGCTTGCAATCTCAGATAACTGAGTTTGATTGTGTTACTTTCCATTCATTTGTCACATATCTATTCCTTTTTTTATTATAGTATTTTATTTTTTTTATTACTTATTTTACCTTTTTTATTATAGTAGTTTATTACTCTCAATCTATGAGGATTGGCTTATTCTCTATGATGTGCTGTAAATTCTATATACTTCCTCTCAGCCTTCATTACCTTTTCATTTCTCAAAATAATTAGATTAATTTTAACTTCATTCATCCATCTGGGTCTTAGTTAGTTTCTAGTCCGTACCCTTTTCTCGTACTAGATGTATTCCTTTAGATTAGTTTTCAACCAAACTTATAGTTTAGTTAATAAAATCGATAGGTATGTGCCAACAACCGCAAATGTTAGAACACGTATGAAATATGGATTCGATTTAGTTTTCAACGCTGATTCAGAATCTAAAATCATTTTGATATCTCAAATACTTTTTGAGCTATTCGAATTTTCTATCCAGTAATTACATAGATGTTGTAAAGTAAAAATTCATGTAAATATATATCCAAAAAAGTTTCGTTTTCTATATACAGGATGCAAAAGTTTTTTTTTTGGGTTATATGTGATCAAAGTTAAATAGTGAAAATGTGATTCTTGGTACCTATATTATAAGCTTTGGACCTTAGACCATTCCTCATTTCATAATTTGATATATTTTAGGTTGGTGGCAATATGATGAACGAACTAGCAAAGAATTGGAGTTATCATATAAAAATGGTGAAAAGACCTGTGAAATGCTCATAGCAGGATTTTTTGTACATTGTTGATCTAGAAAACATGCTCCAGCTGAGGAGAAATGACCCGTCAAGAAGAAGGAGGATTAAAAGAGATTATGCTACCATACCAAAAAAAGGTAAGTTGCATGTTGTTACAAAACTAGATTAGATGTAGATATCTCTCTGGAATGAAATACCTACAGTGGACAACAAAAATATTCGGACACCATTATTATATTACGTTTTCATGTGTTTTTGTAAGGAAAATGTTAACAAAACAAAAAATAACAACCAGTAATAAATACTTTATAGTTTTCTAGCTA
Organism: Aromia moschata; assembly: GCA_029963805.1. Lineage (NCBI taxonomy): Eukaryota > Metazoa > Arthropoda > Insecta > Coleoptera > Cerambycidae > Aromia > Aromia moschata. The sequence goes on along the minus strand of JAPWTK010000129.1, from coordinate 157,631 downwards.
TTTTACATAAAAATGAAGGGGGTTACCTCATCATACTGTTAAGAAAGACACAAAATTATTAATTAAACCGAAAAGTAACGCAACAAAAATATTCGGACAAAGGAGACGCGAAGCGCTGCGCCGGGACAATACGTTTGTGACGCCAACTTAAAACCTATGGCATAATGACTACTTCGGTAGTTCCCACGAAACTGCAGCAAAATAGCGCCACTGTAAAGGTGAATAATTGCGAAAATGGGCCGTAAAAGTAAAAATACAAGGTTCGAGATAAGACAATTAGTAATTTATCATTATGAAAACGGGAAAACGATCCGCAACATTAGCAATATATTAAATTTGAAGAAAAGTACAGTTAGATATATTATTAAACGTTATAAAGACGAAGACAGAATTTTTTCAAAGGTGCAGAGTGGTTGCCCAAGAAAGCTAATCAGAATAGAAGAGATATTTATTGTAAACAAAGTATGTGAAGATCCAAAAATTAGTGGCCCAAAACTCAAGCAGGAACTGTTTGATTTGTATGGAAACAAGTATCTTCACAAACAATACGTTGATACCTGCACTCCTGTGAATATCGAGGCCGAATTGCAAGAAGAAAGCCGTTTGTAAGTGAAAAAAATATGAAAAAAAGATTGGAGTTTGCACATGAATGTAAAAAATGTATTTATGTGCAAACACTAAATCACATGAATGCAAAAAAATGTATTTATGTGCAAACTCTAATCTTTTTTTCCTATTTTGTTCTCTTACAAACGGTTTTTTTCTCGTGCAATTCGGCCTTAATATCCACAGGAGTGCAGGTATCTACTGGTACGTATTGTTTGTGAAGATACTTGTTTCTATACAAGTCAAACAGTTCCTGCTTGAGTTTTGGGCCACTAATTTTTGGATCTTCATGTACTTGTTTAAAAATAAATCTCTCTTCTATTCTGATTAGCTTTCTTGGGTGGCCACTCTGCACCTTTGAAAAAATTCTGTCTTCGTATTTATAACGTTTTAATAATATCTCCAACTGTACTTTTTCTTCAAATTTAATATATTACTAATGTTGCGGATCATATTCCCCTTTTCATAATGATAAATTACTAATTGTCTTATCTCGAAGCTTGTATTTTTAATTTTACGGCCCATTTTCGCAATTATTCACCTTTACAGTGGCGCTACGCTGCAGTTTTGTGGGAACTACCGAAGTAGTCATTATGCCATAGCTTTTAAGTTGGCGTCACATACGTTGTCCTGGCGCAGCGCTTCACGTCTCCTTTGTTATGATTGTTCGAATATTTTTGTTGCTCACTGTATGTAATCAAATTCATTTACACAGATGAACAACACAGAATAGGAAATAGGCAAATGTGTTTTTTTTTTTTTTTTACTGAAAAATGGTTTTGTGGTATTGATGTGTCAATTTAAGAGATTAAAAATTTGAATTATGTCATGTATCTATTAAGTGTAACATGCTTCATACATGCTTTGGATATATTTTCTTCACCTTATTTACCGATTTATTGTATCCTGAGGCTTTCAAATTTCTATTTTTATAAATGTCATCATCAACTTCCTACAGTTCTTCCTAGTGTAGATTTTGATACATTTAATATTTACGATAAATTTACGATAAGAAATTATTGTTAGATATTAAATTGTTTCACAAGTGTTTGTGTTTCGCTTTTTTCCGGGTATCTCCAGAAGTATTCGCAATTTCCTCAATTTTTAAACGGCGTTTGATTGAGCACCAAATTGCGCAACTTTGCCAGAATTTAAACTTTTTCATATCTCTTATAGTTTCCGAGATCCCAATGGTCACCCTAAAATTTGGGGCAAACTATACACGTGTAACAAATTAAAAAACAACCAATTTTTTTTTCTTAACTTTTTCGAAAACTAAAATACAATCTTACATTCTTTAGAAAAAAAAATCTAATTTGACATATACTATAATTCACATAATTGCTTATATGTAGGTATGTTACTTGCAATAATTTTTTTAAACATTAAGAACATTCCTTTACTTTCAGGTATTGCAGGACTACGAACTACTGAAACTACTTGTGATTCAGAAAATTTTGAAGAGGCAAGACCTCTCAGTCCTGTGGATGGACGAACAGATAATGTGGTTCCTATTACACCTTCGAACACTCCTCAGAGTCCAACGAGTGGGCGTGAATCACCAGATCAAGAACAAGATTTACAGGCTACTGTAGAACGGATAAGTTCTTTAAGATTAGATTCGAGTACCAATTCTGAAACTGATAACGCTTTCAGCGGTACTGGTACTGAAGGTCACTATTGGCACAGAAGTACGGATTAAATAAATAGCGCTAGGGAACCTTGGCGCCTTTTCTTGGATTAGGACTAATCTGGTTGTAAAAATATATATAAACAGTTAATTACTTTAATGACTACTGTAAATATGAAATAGTTGGTCGTGAATATTTTTTCTTATTCATTGTAGATCTGCTTTATCTACAAATGAACTAATTCTTTAGAAAAAATATATTTTTCTTTACGTTAATGGTTTTATTTATTTACCTACATGTGCTACTTTAAATTGAAACCTCAGTCTGTCTCTTCTTATTTGGGGATACATGCCAAATAGTAAGAGATATTTATAATGTTACATTATAATGACAATTACAGTGCGACAAGAAATATCCCCGACAGACTTCAGAATGTGTTGGCACGAAATTCGTTTAATATGAACATTTATTTTTTTCTGTTCAATTTGCTAAATTTTTATGTACCACTTATGTGTCTATCTGTTTATTGCCAGTTTGTTTTTATACAGCCAAATAAACATTATAACAACCAATATAAAAACATTTGGTAATTCGATGGATAGAGCGTTTGTCTATTCTGGAGGTCACGGCATCTGCTATTAGCTAAAAATCTCAAGCATCAATGAATTCAGTATGTTGCTAATAAATATCCATGTTATTATCTATAAATAATATAGAGATGGTTTGTATTAAGGGTTATTATTTTATTATGGGGTAGGTGCAAACCCTGTGCACTTAAGCCGATGCTTTTTGTTGCCCTCACAAGCTACTCATTCCATTAGTGTTGTTTCCAATGGAGCATCTGTTACCCAGCTGGTGTCTATCCATTTTAACTAAATTTTCTGATTAATTCTGAATGGTCCGTCAATGAACATCCGCTACTGCCTCAAACCAGAGACTTTTGTTCAGTGAGATATATTTTTGTCTTAATAGGTCCTTTATAGCCCTCCTGTCTGTAGGCCAAACCACAGGTGGGTTACCTATCAGTGTAACTTTAGCCCCTTTCTTTGCGAGAAAGTGGGCTCTTTCATTCCCTTTATGACCCTAGTGTTCTTTGACCCATTTAAGAGTGATAGTGATGTGTTCTACCAGTTGTATTAGCGAATTCATACTTCTTTCAGTGTTGCTTGACTGTCAGTGAAAATCTGGATCCTTTTATTTCTATAAGACCTTTCCTGTGCACAAGCATATCGTACTCCCAATTCAATACTGCCATAACTGCAACCTTTTCATATTTGCAGTTATGGCAGTATTGAATTGGGGGTACGATATTTTGCAGTTATTTCTGCCTGAAATATGGTTGCCGAGCTCCCCAGGTTTATACTGATTTCGCACCCTGGGTCACTATTGGTTGCGTTGTTCAATGTGCTTTATTCAATTTTTGACCTATCTGTGTACCAGTTGGTTCTGTTTTGTTGAGCTGGCATGTATCTGTCTTCCTCTCCCTCTTGCAGTATAACCCTTGATAAGGTTTGTGGAAGACTATGACTCAACCGATTCTGTCCGTCTGCATTATTCGAATATCTCAGTAATGGATCTCCTTCTGGAGGTTACTCCGTATCGGGAAGTTTTCATCCTGTACGCTGCTGCCAGAGCATCTGCCTTCAACAGCGTTTAATGGCAGAAGACACAGCATTGGTATTAAGGGTTACAATGGAAGTGAACTTTATTTTAAGGGGGAGAAACACTGTCATAGCCTAAAACATGCCGTTTTTTAACGATTTTTTTAGCAGTAAATTATGGAATTGATAAAAGCAGCTAATATATATAATATTAATTGGAGTTTCAACTGTACTCCACTCAAATTTTGTTAAAAAATAATGTGGCTCCTGGTTGAATGGAGATACCCTCTTGTCGCAAAGGTACCTCATAGACAATGCTAACACCAAAAAGTCAAAATAATTATTAATCTAAAACGATTGTCATCTTTCTAGATCAATAATTATGTCTGTACATATTTGTTTTTTTTTAAACTACAAGTAAAAATACAATGGCGCCCTCTGAAAGAAAAATGTGACCGACAGTTTATTTTTAAGGGGGGTTTGAGGAGGCGAAAAAAATAGTATTCATTACAGTATCAAAAAAAATCCTACACATAGACATAGCCATTAGGTTTAAACGATCCTTTACAAAAAAAATTATTGAACCGGTCGCGTTGGTGCCTGAGTAATCAGTGGAACCAGTTCTGATAATATCGTTTAGACATGTTTAAATTTTGAGGTAATGATTTTTTAATATAAAATAAAAATTGTTATTTATTAAAATGTGATAATCAACGCTGCGAAAATATTGACTGCCCAAATTTTAACCATCAGATGCGTCTCAAACATAGTGTAATCTCAGACAAACAGAAAAATGTCATATCTCCGAAAATTTTCAAGTTTTTGGTTCAAATGGTACTTAAAACAGACACACATTTTTTTTTGGTATGTTTTCATGAATTTTTGAGCGCTGGATACGAATCACAAAACATATAGGGATACGAATCTAGTCAGAATTGACTGATTGGTTCATTAATTCAGATAACCTCAAAAACTAGCTATGTAAATACTATGTCTAAATTTTTTGAGGTTACAAAGAATTAGTGATTAGCGAATCAATTCTGCTGTGGGTTCGTAATCATAGTCAGCACCCAAAAATACATGGGAATATATTATTGAGCTACCCAGGCCAAAACTATGTTTTTTATGTGTCTATTAGAACACTGCACGAGTATGTACAGCATCGCGTGATTACGAATACGAATACTCGTCAGACGAGTAACACGATTACCCCGTGTGTACTCGTACGCGTCACGCACTTCAGTACTCACATCGTTTCGCATCGACATCGGCGAGTATAACATTATTCGGCATCGTTTCGCATCGGCATCGAAGATATTTTGCTTATGATGAAGGAATGTATAACATTGTATGAAATATATCTTCGCGGATCAGTTTGACTACAAGTCGAATTTATAATTTGCACATTCGTCCGATAAAACAAAATGCAGTTTTTGGTCATGTGACAGTTCTACCTTCGCATCATGCAAATGCAATCTTTGACGGAGCTAAAAGCGACCGTGCTCAGTGCCAGTGCACTCAAGTCGAATTCACTAAACGTGCCTAATTCCTTAGTTGCTTACTTTATCCTGTGTCGACTTGTGGAGAACGAGTAATGCGCGCGACCTGACGGTTATTCACGATGCCTACTCGCTACGATGCAGTTCTGACAAATAGTACTAGTAATTATGATGTATATGTCATCGGTGATATATCGTCAAAACGATGCCGAGTATGTACTCGCATCGTTCAGTCGTATACTCGGCGATTATTTCTCCGATTACTTTTTACGTACTCGTGTAGTACTCTAGTGTCTATTTAATGTGTGGTAAATGTATATGGTTCATTTTTGTACTAAATGAATATGAAAAATTGAGCTTACCGTCAAGTATACTAGATATACGGTAAAGTGTACAGAATGCTCAAAACAGATGATCAAAATTAAACAACTTTGTTTCTTACAAAATTGCTTATTTTAAATGGAACAGCCTATACCTTACGACTTTCCTCAGCTCCTTTTTTATCCTTTTTCTGGGCATATTGCCTATACCCGTGTATGGTATGGTTTGAGTTATATAAAGTATCGGGTAATATGTAACATTCTGGAAAATTGACACAACTATAGGTCTCTAGACATAACATGATATCCATTATATAATAACCAATCCATAATTTGTTATGTTTACATAAATTTACTACTTAATTGGTTTCCTATGTAGTCAATTATAAAACACATTATCATGAAACACTAGGCACATAAATTAAAGGATATAAAAAAAAATCCCAAATTTTTAAGTGATTTTCAAAGAACTGTAACTTGGGGAAAAATGGTTGTAGGGAACAGAAAGAAAAAGGAAATTGAACTTACAAGTTTATAGTTTTTGGATCTTCAGTTTCAATTTTTTTAGCTTCAGCAGTTTTTGAATAATAAGAACATTTTTGCAAAAAAAATTTTCAAATTGCTTTTAACATGTCTACAATGCTTCACAATCATCAAAAATATTTTGTTTGATTTTTTATTACTGCTGCAACTGCTTTAGTTTTAAATGTCAATTAAAACATTAATTAAAGCGTAAGCGTTGATTAAAAAATACCCCCAATGGATCGCTGTATTTCATTCCACATTTCTTGAATATTTACTGAGTCCAACTCGTTTACACAAGCTTTCATTAATTTTTTTTTAAATTAATCCACAAACTTATCGATATTAGAAAATTTTGCCAGCAAAAAAAAACAAACAAATTTTTTTGACGACTGTAAAGCTTTGTGGATATGTTAAAAAAATTGAAAAATAAAAAAAAATTTTTCAGATTTTTTTTAATTTTTTTAACAGTATTTAACGTTTTTTGATAATGTAAATATGGATTATTGGTAAAAAAAATACTTTTTAACTTAAAAGAATTAATCAAAAAGTGAAAGATTGATCCTTACATTGATTTTTAGCACAAGCGACAATTTCAATCATTCCGAGCACTGTGAAAGAAAAATCACAGCGCTTTGAAACTATTAGGGTTTCTTTGGGGGTATTTTAAGGTAGAAAGTTGTAGTCAATTTCCTTAGTCTATCCATTATTTGCAGTTATGTCAAGTTATGCAAATATCCCTAATTATGCAATTTTTTGCCTTTTTTAATCAACAATTTTATTTCGTCCACGGACCTTTTAAAATACAAGTAAAAATTTCGAAAATTTGTATTGGGCGGTTTTTCTTCAGATTACTCAAAAACTGCTGAAGCTAAAAAATTTGAAACTTGGGCATTAAGTTTCCTTTTTTTTCTTTTCCCTACGACCATTTTTCCCCAAGTTACAACTCTTTGAAAATCACCTAAAAATTGGGGATTTCTTTTATATCCTTTAATTTCTGCGCCCAGTGTATTATCCTATCCTTTTTTCGCAAAACAGTACAGATACAAAACATCAGTACAGATATTTAATAACAAACTGATTTATCAAGTAAGTTTTTTTTATTAAAAGTGGACCACGTAAAAATATTACAACATATTCGGATGTGGATAAATAAATACAACTAAAATAGATACAATAATTACTTATTAAAAAAAATATATAAAAAAAAGTATTCATATCTGTTTAATATGACTCATCAGAATCATCAAAAACGTACTTGGATTTTGCAGCGCCCCGACCGGGTCTGGAAACTTTACTATCCGGTGATGATTCATTCTCACTGTCGCTTTTATTCTTTGCAGCAACATAGTCAAATTCCTCATCAGAAGAATCATTCTTCTTTTTCTTCCCCCTTAGTTTTCTTTGGGGGTGTGTCCTCATCATCGCTTGATTTCTTTTTCTTTTGTCTTGGTTTCTTAGGTTTGTCTTGTTTAGGTTTACTCGCCTTTTTAATACTAACAAAATCTTCATCGCTCGAATTAGACTTAGATTTGGTTTTCTTACTAGATGACATGTCATCAGAATCAGATAAATCGTTCTGTTTCCTTTTATTTGTGGTAGGCGGGGTGTGTCATCCTTCTTCCTTCCAACAAGCGAATCAAACATGTCCCTCAGATGTTTCGTGTCTTGGTGGAGGTTTTTCTTCCTCGTCGGAGCTCAAGATCACCTCCTGCTGTTTACCACCAAATGTGTCTTCATTCACGTTATCGTTGTCGAATAATTCTGGTTCGCTTTCAGAGGATTTCTCCTCGTCTTCCGAAAGATTGTACTTTATGACTTTCGTAGCTGCTCTACGGTTCGAAGTTCGTTCCTTAACTACAGGACTCTGGATGCTGGTAAATTCTACGTCAGAACCACTGCCATGGGTTTCCTCCTCTTCAGAATCCGAATCTTTCTTCTTCTTACCCCGTTTTTTTAGGTGAACCATTAGCTAAAGAAAAATAACATACACATAAAATGTTTTATTTTTTAACTTATTAAGCTTGTGTGAACTTATATTTTCAAAAATAATAATTCTTAGGTATGTGCTATACGATATAAGTTAAATCCAGAACCATGTTCAGACAATGGGAAAGTTAGTATTTAACAAAAAAAAAAATCTAAATATGAAAGGACTTTAGTAACTGACATTTACAATAAATGAAGTGAAAAGAGATGCATTTCTTTCGTTAGTGTTTAAAGATCAAAAGTAAAATTAAATACGGGTGATTGGGGAGAAACTCTCAATATTCGGAGGAAGTGTTGAAGAAGGCACATAAGTAAACAAAAAAGCCTAATAAACATATGGTCCAATATCAAGAGTTACTGGGATAATAATGAAAATACTTTTATTGTTATTTGGTGCGAAAGCTTATTTGACATTTTATGTTTTATTTTAAGTAGGTAATGAATTATTAAGTAAAACAAGAGTGATTAGTAGTTATCACATTTATTGTGGTGTTTATTAATTTTCACATTTATTTTTACATGTGACTTCATTTAGTCAATATTTTCACGCATAATTTAGCAATGCCTGGCATATTTAGTCATCGAGAATATGCTGATATGATTTTCATTTAAGGGTATTTTTCATTGGTATCACATGAAAGGTTGATATTACAACACGTGTTTATTACATTTTTTGATCAGTTTGGGAGTTCCTCCCCAATCACCCCGTATACTTCCTCTCCACCACGTGGATGTGGTGCTCAGAACTCTTTTATTGTTGCATTAATAAATTAATGGTATAATCGAGAATCGAGAATAATAATTCCTCACTCATTATCATTCACAATTACAAACCATACATCCTGATTTCGCCCCATTAGGTCTCGTCAGTTCAATATATCTGACAGTGAATGGCAATGAACGAGCATATCAGCTTATTGGGAACTGACCACTTTGGTCATGACACCTGGTGGTTAAAATTATAATTAAAACGAGATTGCACCGCATGCCATAAACACACGTGATTCACTTAGAATAATTAAATAATAAATAATTATTATTAAATTGTCATGGAAATTATTAATTCTCTGGTTCGAATTAAATCTACAGCTCGTTATATCTGTGTTGTTAGGGGCTGCAATAGTAAATCAGATAAAAACTTAGATCTAATCTTCCATTCGTTTACTAAGTCTGGTGACAGTGTTGTGCAAAGCAAAAATGCATTTGGAAAATTTGAAAAATTAGACAGATTAAAAGCATGGAAACGTGTTCTTAAATTAAAAAATGTATCCTCAAGAATGCGAGTTTGCTCATTACACTTTAACGAAAGTGATTACATAATTTCAAGCAAGTCAATGCGGTCTAACCTCAAAAAAATAATAACAGTAAAAACAGCAGTCATCCGATACTTTTTAAGTTTTTTAATGAACAAATAAAAAAAGGAAAATTTATAAATAATCTTCATCAATTTTATGTTAATAATAATAAACTATTTAACTCCAAAAATTTTACAATTTTCAGATGTCTATTTTTAATATGACAATTCAAGTGTTAGTTTTAACTTAAAATATGTAGTAATATTAGATACAATACATCTAAATTCATGGCCTTTTCTGAAACATCATGACATGATTTTATTTACAACAAAAAAATATAACAAAATATTTTCACAATTTTAAATTATGATTTGAGGTTAGAAATGTACATACTGGTAATCCACTGCGTGTTTGTACTTTTCACCCATCCCTGCTTTACAAGAGCATTGAACAGACAAAATTTTGCCATTATTTGTTATTTTCCCATTAATTTCATGGGGTCATTCTTTTTAGGTGAGAACTTTATAAACAAAACGCGGTGAAAGTTACTACGTCATTTTTAGTTACTTTTTTCGGCATTGACAAAGTTTTTTTGAGCGACATTCGAACCTGTCCAGTAAAAAATTTCATTTAAAGAAAGCATTTAATAAGTCAATTAAATGACACTGATTAGAAACACGCGTGTTTATTTGAAACTTACAACTTAAGGGGGAATCCTGCTTTAGGAGGCTCAATAAATCGATTTTTTTTTTTATTGCTTAAATATGTTCCTAATGTATATAAGAATATGTATCTAAAGTTATAGAGGCTGATTTAGAATATTTTTATAGATACAGCACTAAACGCAGTGGTGTGTCGAGCCGGTATACGGGCGCTCGGGCAGTTACTGCGCGCGCTCCTTCTCGCGGTCGAATAATTCCGAACTACATATACCGTGTGTAAAGCCGACATCGGCCAGTTATGAAAAAGGACAAACAGAAGTGAGACGACAGATAAGAAGCAACCGCACACGCATCGAAGGTAGTGAGGGAATGAGACCGATCCTTTGAACGGTAACTTTCGCGTTCGCGTTTTCGCGTCGTAAAGCGCGTTTTCTCGAGTTTTTGTTTTTATGATTTTTCCAAACTGGCGGGCGAGATCGCAAGAAAACTAGACGTTCAATCAAAGCAAACCAAGGCCTGTTAGCTTCAGTTTTGCATTATCTTCTATTTGAACTAAAAAGATTGTACGAAAAAAATGTTTAAACAATTTTTTAAGCAAGTTGAAATGATTTTTTGTTTTGTTTTAAAAAGCACTTTTTTTTCAAACCTGAGAAAGATTCTAAATTTCACAATTTTTGTGGGTTTTTCTTAGTTCATCTAGAAGAAAAATACATGAAAATTAAAATTGTCTGTTTTTTTTTGTCAGACGAAAATTACGAGCTTCATCTTTCCCGCCGATTGGAGACTGCAATTACAAGGTGTTGCACAAACGTGCATAAAAATCGGCTGTGTTTGAATATTTTTCTCTCGAAATTTTTTTTTTAATGTTCAAATATGCAATAAAATATTCTGAAAAGTTCGTTAGACTTGCTTATTTTTTTCTGTCCAAAAAAATTCCCACAAAAACGCTTTGTTTAGGCCTCCTAAAGCAGGATACTCCCTTAAAGTCAGCCACATTAATTAGGCCACATCTTCATGTCAGTTCCTAATAGAAATGGAGGTTCGCCCTCTAATGTGCTTAAATGGAACTATATGTATTTCGGTGTGTGCAACAAAACTTCAACCAGCTCAGTCTTTATTTGTATTTATTTTTATATCAATTAATTCAATTATATCTGTTAACATACAGTGTCAGACAAAAGTTAAGCAACTAAGACAAGTTGTACATATTTAATGGTATAACACAATAAAATATAAAAATCGGACAAAATATTTATCATATAACAGTAGGTCATATTCTTACAGGAAGTCATGTTTCAACAGATGTATTTTATTTGCACACTAGTAAGAGATATATCAAATCAACAGTTATGATGGCTGTAAAAGAGGTGACAAAAGTTAAGCAACTTATATTAAATACAATAATATTAATAGTCTATTGCATAGCCTTTATGTTTAATGACTTCTTCTGAATAGTATGCTATGGTATCTGTGTCCACTCTCGCGACAAAGCCTCATACAATGCTTCAATATTGGAGTACCTGTTGTTATCCCGAATTCGACGGTTAACAATCTCCCACAGATTCTCAATAGGATTGAGATCTGGGGATTGTGAGGGCCATGAAAGTACTGTAAGTTTGTTGTCCACGAACCATTGTTTAACGATAGTTAAATAATGTGCTTTGGATCGTTGTCATGTTGTTATACCCAACGGAGTGGCATTTCCCTCCTCTGCAAAGGGTAACATGACGTGTTATAAAATATCCAGGTATTGAAACGATCCATAATACCCGTTATTTTATGCAGCGGTCCCATACCATTGGCCATCATTGGTCATCACAGTGATGACGTCAGTGATTCATCACAGCCACGAATCACTGACGTCATCGCTGTGATGAATCTAAATTTAATTTAATAGATTCTGATGGTATGCAGCGTGTATGGCATCCAAGACGTAAAGCGGTTAGACCCTCATTATTACCGTAAGTCTGTAAAACATGGTGGTGGGAGTGTTCTTGTGTGGGGTTGTTTTTCGGCCAATGGTAATGGACGTTGCATAAAATAACGGGTATTATGGATGCGTTTTCAATACCTGGATATTTTAAAACACGTCATATTACCCTTGCTGAGGAGGAAATGCCTCTCCGTTGGATATACCAACATGACAACGATCCAAAGCACACTGCAAATATCATTAAACAATGGTTCGTGTGGACAACAAACTTACATTGACATTGAAGCATTGTATGAGGCTTTGTCGCAGAGTGGACACAGATACCATAGCATACTATTCAGAAGTTGATTGCGTCTATGCCCCGAAGGTGTGCTGAAGTTATTAAACATAAAGGCTATGCAATAGACTATTAATATTATTGTATTTAATATAAGTTGCTTAACTTTTGTCACCTCTTTTACAGCCATCATAACTGTTGATTTGATATATCTCTTATTAGTGTGCAAATAAAATAATTCTGTTGAAACATGACTTCCTGTAAGAATATGACCTACTGTTATATGATAAATGTTTTGTCCGATTTTTACATTTTATTGTGTTATACCATTAAATATGACAACTTGTCTCAGTTGCTTAACTTTTGTCTGACACTGTATGCACCTACACAGATTATAATTTATATTAAAATGATATACATATATGGCCTTTTCTGAAAAAGTTGATGACTGACCAACAGCTTGATAGACCTCATAAACGCATAAAATTGGATACCATACTTCTACTTTACTACGAGGATATGGAAGTATTAATAATAGCAGATTAGTTTCACACGATATGTTTCTTGAAATAGTAGAGGAAGGAAAAGGCACCAACATTTAGTGCCATCCAAACCCAAACATGATTTAAAAAGATTGTTAAAAAACACTATGTTGTACATCCCGAAGAAAAAGTGTAACAAAAAGTAAAAAAATCCGAAATATTGTTTCATTTAAATAATAATTAGCAAAACAATTAGCTATCTCCAAAGAAAACCGTAATCAAGTTATTTCCATTATTATCCACTTGAGTAGTAATAACTCAAGTAGTGAAGTAGTAAAAACTCTAAAAGGCTTACTTAATAAGCTCCAAATCTCCGCATAACTTGTTTTAGTAGAATTCATACAAATATTACACATATCCTATTATTCTGACTAGTCGCAGTGCAAACATCTTGTGCGAAGTAGGTTTTTATTTATTATATTTATAAATTAAAAAAAAATATATTTTCGCCTCTCCTGTAAAATTGACCTGCCTATCCTGCAAAACTGTTTTTGACTGTGGAAATACCTTAGTATCGCCTTCTAGTGCATGTTAATAGGATTAGACGCATTTTGGTTGTCTGGTAAAGTCGGCACCTACCAAATGTCTTTCTCAAAAGCACTCAGACAGAGAAATCGCCAAGCTCTAATCAAATGAGACAGATATGTTTTTGATTATTACATTTTCTTTGGGATGTGAGACTCCCTACTAAATCAACAAAATACTTTTGATTGCGAAGTAACTGAAATGGTATCGCAGTATAAATCGAACATCTTAGACAAGTACAACACCAGAGAAAAAAATGAAATGAAATCGATGAAAAACAACAAATCTCCCGACAACAATAGAATCACTGCGGAAATATTAAAGTCCTGTGGTATTGAAAAAATGGTTTTATCTGGTATGGTTTATATTTCGGCGTTAAGTGGAAAACTGTTCAGGTGTGAATTTGTTTCTATGCCAAAGGTTGCAATTCTCCTCCAGTAAGAAAGCAGATATTATCATATAATGTTAATATATAGAATGCCATTCATGGCTTGTAGAATGGGGAAAAAGCATTTGAATTTTTAAAACAAATTCCATATTTAATATGCAGAATATTGGAGTGGAGGTAGTACAGTGTCTTTAAATATCGAGCCATCCAAAAAAAACATCATCAAAGTTAGCCGAGTAAAAAAATATTAACTTTATAACCTTATTTAATTGTCAAAGGTGCTACATTATATGACATACCATTATTTATTTTACAATTGTGACAGTCATTTGTCAAAAGTTTGACATAATCGAAAAGCTTCGACATGACCACTATTTCTATCTCTCTCGTAACCAGATTTAACGACGTTTTATTTGAAAGTCTACTTTCAGTAGTACTATTAAGGGTGTTTTTTTAAATTTGAGGATTTCAACACTATCGCAAATAAAAAAATCTTAATGGTGTAGCAAATATAAAAATAAATCTTTAAACAAACTAACTACTTGCAAAAGACAGAATTACCTTTACTGAAGTTAAGTTTGGTTTGTTTGAGTCCATCTCCTTCTACTTTTTTCTTCCTCACTTTCTTTGTTATCTCCTCTGGAGTACCAAGTTTATCCTTCAGTGTTTTTTTACTCTTTACCATATCATCAAACTCATCCTCTTCCTGAAATATAAAATTGAGAGTTGTAGAAAGATAAACTTTCAAGAGTTTATTTATATGAGATCTAATTTGAGTTTATTCATATATTCTAATTTCCACAGTGAATCGACAACAATAAAAAAATAAAAATCTTGATGTGAAAAAATGTGAAGGTTTTGTTGAAGAATCCAATCCTATTCCAACACAAAAATATATTTAGCACTGAATGGTAAAAATACTTTACCTTAAATTTAACTTTGTTTTTTAAATCTAAAGTTGCAATATTTTAAAAGCATTTAAATGACCAACAAAACAAATAACATTGTCAGAACTTTATTAGTAAACCAAAAGGCTACTGCCCGAGGTCCTTCCGCCCATCACCTAAATATTTACTTCACTTTTAGCTATTTAAATATATAGGGCGATTGATTGAAACCATAGCCCAACCTCAAACCATCCAAACTATTTTTTTTTCTTAAATATGATGCCCCATATTATATTTTACATTTTAATGAAGAATTAAATACTGAATCTATCTATATCAGCATTCCCTATATGTCCCTATATTTAATGTTAGGTATTTAGTTATTTAGAGTTTTTAAAAATTTGCTTAAAACTTCTTATCATTTGATTTTTCACTAGCGTGTCATGGAAATGATACTATTAATGATTCTAATGTTACTATTGTAACGATTTTGTTCACTACGGGTTCGTAAGGTGTGAAAAATTTAAACTCGCACTTTAAACTATTATTTAACAAATACAAATACGGACTAAACACTACGTAACTAACACTAATTTTTTTTACAATTTATATTCAATTATTTATCTACGAATACCGCGGCGCATATTCAAATATCGACTGGCGACCCCTGGCCGAGTCCCGGTTATTTATTCGAAACGGCCGGCTTCTCGATCGCGGGTATCATTTCCACCATTCGAGAAAATCACATCGACACGGCCGCAGTGGTGACTCATTTATTTGTCCGATCGAACGGTGATGATGCGTTCTACTAATGTTTTCGCCACACTATTAATGCTGATAATTATTGTGTTTTTGATTTTCTTTCCTTTCAATCGTTATTATTAAAAAATACTGATAGCTTCATTTCATCTTTACAAATGCAAAAAATGAGTAAATCACATATCGAAAGTGATATAAAGAAACTTGTATGATTTTTATACAATTTTTTAATTATATTTTAGCGTTTTATAATAATAGATCACGTAATGTATCTAAAAAGTTCACTGTCATAGTGTCACTGGCATTTTGTTCCAAGCACCTTAAGCGTATAATAAATTAATATCCATATTTGAAAATTCTTGATTTTTCATGTTGA
Source organism: Aromia moschata (assembly GCA_029963805.1). Lineage (NCBI taxonomy): Eukaryota > Metazoa > Arthropoda > Insecta > Coleoptera > Cerambycidae > Aromia > Aromia moschata. Next base: position 141,819 of record JAPWTK010000129.1, on the reverse strand, counting down.
CGAACACAGGAGCACACGATACAACTTGATTGACTTGAAGATGACACAAATTGTACTATTGCTAAAAACAAACTATAACAGTAACATTAGCACAATCACTTCCATGGCGTACTATTGAAAAGTCTAGTGGTTTATTAAAAGTTATGTGGATTTAAAAAAAACACTAAACAACTGAAAAACTATTAAATATAGGTATAGAAATTGCTTATATAGATCAATGTAGAATTTAATTCCGCATTAAAATGTGAAGTAAAATATGGGTCATTGTATTTACAAAATTTTAGTTTCGATGGTTTGAAGTTGTTCCAAACTGTTGTTGACTACTGGTCAGTGCACGTGTACTAAGGTTTTGCAACGGAATGAGACATATTTACCATCAGGGTTGAATTAAAAAAAAAAAAACATTTTTGCGTTTGTTTATACATGATGAATATCTGACAACAGTATTAAATACATAAAAATAAACAATAACTTAACCCTTATTAAAATATTCTTGAGATGAACATTAATTTCTATTCGCATTATTCATTCGCAGTAGTCTTATACCTGTAAAGCACACAATTTTTAAATACGTCTCTGGACAGTCGATGCTCACTCAAGAACGTTAGAGATATGACTAACCCATCTACTGAGGGCGATGCGCAGCATACAATGCGCGTACTTATGATTTTGGATAGAGTGATTTTGCTGGTTTTCTTTATGCTGTGGTTCTACTATCGACAGTGCTAATACCAATACTTAATTGTCTAAAATGACCACTACATATTAGACTACAGACTTAACTGTTATGGTGCTAATGAACAAAATTTCAAAAAACCGGAAATAATTCAAAAACAGTAAAATATAGGTATAGGGAAATCTCATGAAATTGATCTCATGAATTTACAGCTCTATTGATAAGGATCAAATCATAGATAACTTGATTTTGCAAAATCAAAAAATCGATTATATACATGGTAAATGAGAAATTTTGTATATAAATCTTTTCTTGGAATGTTTTGAGACAAAGTAGATATTTTTGATAAAGATAAGTAAGATAAAGTTGGAGCTAACATCCATATGAAACTTACCCCTTCTTCGGCGATGTTTTCTTTTTTTAATTCCTTTTTTCATTTTGTTCTCTTTGAATTTCACGGCATTTTGAATTTTCTTTTTTGATATCTTCGCTGATAGTGGGGGCAATTCTTCTGGCAGACGGAGATGGCAAAGTTTCGTTCAATTGTATCTTTTTCCTGCCCTGCAAATGTTGAAAAAAAACTGAAATACCGTGAACATATACAACTGGCTATACAAGTATACAGTATAAGTCACAAATTATTCATCTATTCTCTCAGTACTCCTTTCTCTCGTCTTTACTCCTTCAGAAAGCAGGAATAAAGACGAGGTCGAGTCCTTCTTGATCAACGTTAAAATTAACAGACATTACCTTTTAAATAAACAAACGATTACCTCCACTTTTATTAGTTATTTTCTTTCATTATTTCAATCTTCTGCTGCGATACAAATAAAAGTGACCGCACTTATAATAACAATAATAATTGCCTTTTTGGTAAAATTTCTGTAGATCCAGAATACAAAATAGATTTGTTTAAAATTTTTGTGCACCAAAAATGCAAGAAACTTAGTCACAGAAATGCTACTATGTATGCAGCACCGTGCTGTGCTGCATAGCATTTCTGCTTAACCAATCAATTTTGTCATTTACAGTAACAATAAAAGTTAAAAATGTATAATTGTGAACTCCTCACTTCTATATACAGTAAAACTTCGTTAAGAAGCTTTCCCGCATGATACGCTCTTTTTCGTCGGTCTCTTGAATTTTCCTATGCTAATACAGTAAAATAGTACTCGGTAAGATGCTCTGTTTTGTTGGATAAGACGCTCTTTTTTTCGCAGATAGATGGTGAATATAGGTGTTAGACAGTCAAAACTTCGACCTGATAGGAAAAAAGTTCAAAGATTGATCAATGAATGGCAAACAAATAGCCTAAAAGGTGAAACGTTCACCGATAAGTGTTGTTTTAGAAGACCGCATTCGGATTTTCAGACGAGACAGATACCACTGACAGCACACCAACAGAAACTGAGGAAATTCTCCAAACTTTCCCCGATTATGCGACAGTGGATGACGCCCTTGTAACTAGCAACACTCTCACTATTGATGACATGATCGCCGATGCCACCACCGACCCTGTGGGGAGTGAGAGAGAAGAAAGTGACTCTGAAGAAGAGAACGATCATTCCCCAAAACCTAGTTTCTGCTGGCTTGCAAAACGTGGGCGAGGTCAGAAAAGTTATTTCCACCCTGGAAAATGCAGAGGACATGCTAATTTACATTAACAGAATTGATAACTTCCTCTCCACACACGCTACCAAAAACCTCAAACAGACAGATGAGTGAGTGAGTTGTCAGGTTTCTCTCTGGTCAGTGAGTAAGCAGTGTACACTCGAACCCCTCTTAAATCACCAAATCCGTACATCATCGTCTCGCTTAAGTCGCGAAATTTAGTCTCTCTTAAGTCGCGATCATAACCTCAACTTTTTCGTGTTTTAGCTGCAAAAATAATTATTTAGAGATATACCATAGCACTTGTTATAACGAAAAATGAGCCAACTGAACGAAAAAATCAACGTAAGTATACCCAGTCGTGAGTATGATGAACTTGAATGAATATTTTAAAGGTTATTTTTAATTAATATTTTTAAAAGACACCTATTTTAAAGGTTAGGTGTCCATATTTAATGTATTACACAATCATTTTTTTCAATTAAAATTGTATTCATGCGAGAATTCAATTTCCAAACGTAGTTCTAAAACTTTTATAGGCGGCGACTTAAGAGGGACGGTTTCGTGACATAATAGGGGAAAACGTGGTGAAATAAGAGGGGATGTGAATTAAGCGAAAGTGACTTAAGAGGGGTTCGAGTGTACATACCTATATATTATTCATGTGAGTATTTATCACATTCCTGTATGAGTATTATGCATTTTAATAAATTTTACGTTCAAATTTTGAAATCATTTCTTTTTTTCGAGCATTTTGAGATTTTTTTTTACTTTCCCGGATAAGACGCTCTTTTGCGCAGGTACCTTGAAGAGCGTCTTAACGAAGTTTTACTGTATTTAATTATGAAAAAATAGAGTATGTATGTATATTAGTTATATATTACCAGATATGTTACAATTTTAATAATATTTTGGGAAAACTATTTCCCAGGAAAAAAAAATAAAACGAATTTTCTTTCAGGAACAAAAAAAGTTTTTCTGGATAAATTCATTACACGGACAAGTGTAATGTAACACTGACAAGTGTAAGTATTTTCCAAAACTGTGTACAGTAGAACCTCGATAATTCGAACTAAGTATTGCAAAGGGTTGTTTGGATTATTGATTTTTTTCGGAATATCAAACAAGAGTTACTTGTTACATTAAAAAGAACTACATACACATTTGCCCATAAGTTGTATTCCTTAAACAAAACAAGGACACCAAAGAAAGTATAAATAATCTTAGTCCTTCATAAAGTGCGCATCATGTGAAAACAATTTTTATTAACGACTTTTTTTAAATGTAACTTTGGGCCTAACTTGTACTTTAAATGTCATAAAAAAATAACCTACTCAAACAGGGTCACGTAGTTTCAGTGACATTTTTCCAAAAAATAATTCAAAATGGACCTATTAGTTGGGATTGCAAAAATTTTTACAAAGAAAAATTGCTTCTTTCCAAATTTTTCATAAGTACATAATGTTACAAAACTATTAGGAAAAATCAAACACTTCAAATTTAATTTTTTTTATAGTTTTTTTACTTTCCGGATAAGACGCTCTTTTGCGCAGGTCCTAGTAGAGCATTCAGATTTGGCATCCTTATGTAAAATTTGGAAAGAAACAACTTCGCAAAAGTTTTTGAAAACAACAAATAGATCCAATTTGAAGAAATTTTTTTCGAAAAATGTCAAATTTGACAAGTACCAGAAGTCATGTGACCCCCATTCGAGTAGGTAATTTTTCATCAGTTTTAAAGCTCAAGTTAACCACAAAATTATATTTAAAAAAAAGTCGTCAATTTTTTTCCATATTACACTCATTTTATGAAGGACACAATATAAATTACACATACATACATCACTAGTGTTCACACCGCTATATTTGGATCTGGCTATCGCGTACGTTTAATACGATGTTCGGATAATCAAAGTTTGTTTATATTGACTTCAAGCGCCCACTGTTCGAATAAGCGGAGGTTCAGAGTAACGCATGTTCGGATTATAGAGATTGTACTGTATCTGGTAAAAGCTGACATCATCTTAGAAAATGGGTACTGTCCGCTGTTAGACATTATGTTATACAGGTCTTGAACTTACCCTTCCAGTTTTTGGCATTTCCTGTGCAGCATGAAATAGTAATGATATATATACAAAAAAACATATAAGTAAAATACAGTGTGTGTTAAGCCAACATCGGCCAGTTATGAAAAAAGGACAAATACATGTGAAACGACATGTACGACGCAACCATCATTACGCATCGAGGGTAGTGGGAAAATAAGACCGGCTCTTCACCACCTACCTAATCAGTACGAGTAAATACGTCTGAACCTGAATCCTTCTTCCACACGGCACGGCGATGTTAATCGCCCGCCGCCGCCGCGAGCCAAAATGCCTTGCTGTACTAATAAGATTATGCGTAATATTTTGGAACCTAGTGTTTTTAGAAAGTGTTGGCCTATTTGGGAACACATGTTAGCAAATGAATCTTTTAATTTACGTTTAGAATTGCCGTTATGATGCCATGCTATACGACATTCTGATATACATATGTATTTCTTCGCGTGAATAAACCATTTTAATAACATTTTTAACAAGAATACTGTTTACTTCAACTACACTTCTCGCTCTGTCTAGCGGCAGGTGGTGAGTGGACCGGTCTTATTTTCCCACTACCGTCGATGCGTATGCGGTATTTGTCGTCTCACTTTGTTTGTCCTTTTTCAAAACTGGCCGATGTTGCCTTTACACAAACTGTATATGTATGTGTGTACAGGACTTTGCGTTTGCATTTTGACACATACCTATAGACTTTATTATACAAGATATAAAAAACATGATATATAAGAGTTTCAGCATTTATAATAATAGTTTCTGATTTTTTTAAAGTTTTGCTATTATATTTTTAACAAAATATATGTCTACACCACGAAAAGGATTCCGCACAAATCAAATTGGTTTTGGGTCTTGGTTAAAATGTATAATATTTGATATGTCATACCTCTTGACTTTCTGATCAAAAGTTCCCATAGATACAAGGTTGAAAATCGGAGAATTCTCGAGATATCAAGGTTGGAAAAACAGGGAATATACCGTCACAGCATTAGGAGAAGCAGCAAAACCATTCCATCCAAAATCACAAATACGCGCATTGCATGCTGCGCATCTCGCCCTCAGCACATAAATGGGTTAGTCGTATCTCTAACCAGTGGCGGTTGGAGTTCAGTTAGCCATATCTTGAAAATGACGCATAGGACCCACTTCACTTTTTAGGTGATGACTTTACACATCTTACAGAAAGGATTTATAGTGAAAAAACCGTCAGCATAGTTTGCGAAAAACTTTTCAAAAAAACTGCAGAACACCCTGGGATCTCAGTAACGCTCTGTGGAATATTTGCAGTATATATTTTTTTCATAATCTAGAAACAAATATAAGGAGAGGTTTTTTCGATTTGTTACAAAATATTTTTTTTTCAAAAAGTTATGGCCATTTTAATTTTAATTTTATAGGAACATTTTGTTTCCCAAAATTTACCAAAAAAATATACTGCAAATATTCCACAGAGCGTTACAGAGATCCCAGGGTGTTCTGCAGTTTTTTTGAAAATTTTCTCACAAACTTTGCTGACCGTTTTTCACTATAAATCCTTTCTGTAAGAGGTGTATAGTCATCACCTAAAAAGTGAAGTGGGTCCCATGCGTTGTTTTCCAGATATGGTTAACTGAAATATCACCAACCACCCCTGTCTCTAACGTTCTTTAGTGAGCATCGGAGGTACAGAGACTTATTTAAAAATTGTCTGCTTTATAACACTAGTTCATATGAATAATGCGAATATGAATTACTGTTCACCTCAAGAATATTTCAATAAGGGTTAAATTCACGACTTAACCCTATTGTTAGAGAAAATATTGCAAATATTGCAAATTTTACCCTACAAGTGACTAGATATATGCAAGAGGAAGAGACGTTTGTATGTTGCAGAGAATATTGAGGGGGTTATAGTGTATTCGTCAATAATAAACACTTATGACACTGGTTCAATTGGTTCTATATGGCTCAATCTTAGAATTCACAATAAGGAATTCAACATTGCATACATATTCCGCCCGTCTGACACTCAAAGTGAACAGGACAAACTGCTTATTGTTGCAATTAGTGAAGTTAGTACTACTCGAAAAAATGTAGTTATTTGGTGACTTCAACTACCCTGAACTAAACTGGATGATTCCAACATTACAAGATTGTATTAGCCAATCAGCCAACTTTATGAATGCAATTTTGATGACAAATCTAATTCAGTTAGTAAAATTTCCTACACGCTTCAGAAACACCAATAATCCCTTATGTCTCGATCTAATTTTGGCCCCAGATAAACGTTTCATCTCCATGATAGAATCAAAGCCCCAATTGGATCCAGTGAGTTTTACTCCATATTTTACTTCAAGCAGTTTCTCAGATATTTTGCAGCGCTAAAACGTTAAACAAAATACTTAAAAGAAGTAACTTTTCTAAAGCAGACTATTCCTCCATAAATAATGACTTGCAAAATATAGACTGGACAGCTCATGACACCGATGAAAAGTGGAGCAAATTCAAACAAACATAAGTACTACTATTGAAAGATTACTTCAGTAGGATCAAAAAACCACCTTTGGATAAACACCAGCATCAAAAATGGAATCAACAAAAAAGGAACTTGTGGCACCATTATCAAAGAACAAAATTACATGAGGACTATCAAAAATACCGACAATGTTATAACAACGTAACAATGAAATGCAAAAACGCAGTACGAGAGTGACTATATAGAAAGCAGAAGCAGCAAGCAGTTCCACAAATAAGTCAAGAAATCTTAAATTCAAAGGTATCAAAATTAATCCTCCGAGATTCTAATAATACCCATATTCAAGATCCTAAAATAGTAGAAAATATGTTTGCGGATTATTTCTCAGCCTCATTTACTTATGAGCCATTAAATAACCTTCCTGAACTTCCAGATAATACCAGAAGTACTAATTCAGTAGAGCTTATAACTAGCACCGAGGACCTCTTTAAATGCAGCTATCGATAAACCAAAAACTGATTCCAATGGAGGCCTAGGCAATATAAACAATTACACATTTAATGCAGACATCGTTAGTAGAAGGTAAAATTCCTATAGAGCGGAAGTAGGCGATTGTGATACCTATTCACAAAAAATGGTGAAAAACTCGATACAAAATCTATAGACAAATCTCCTTAACATCATTACCTTGCAAATACATGGAAAAAATTATAGCGCATGAGAATATGGAGTCCTACACGAGATGGAATATGGAGTCCTACACGAGAAACAGCATGGATTTATGCCAGGGCCAACCAGGGTGGAACCACTTCTAACTTGCTCCGATGTTTACATCAGTGGATCAGGTCGGTTGATGAGGGGCTACCAGTAGATATCATTTATTTTGATTTTAAAAAGGCTTTTGATCTTGTACCACGTGCGAGTACCATGAACTGATCTTGTACCACGAACCCGGAACACTACGGGTTAAGGGTAAATTTACTATCACGGATCAGAGATTTTTTGAGCAACAAATTGAGAATAGAAGAAAAAACTTCCTTCTTTACTGACAATACATGGGCACCACATATTAGTAAAATCATCACAAAAGTAAATTCAGTCTCATACTTGGTGTCAATAACGTTTAAAAACTTATCTCCTGATCTGCTGTCAAAAATCTACAAAACCCATGTAAGGTCGATTTTGGAGTATACGGCCCCTGTATGGGATCCATATTTTTGCTGGTGATATTCATGCTTTGGAACAAATTCAACGTAAAGTAACGAGACTCTGACCGGTTATTTGTCGCTGAAAGCGTCTGACAACTGAGTGATTTAGCTGGTCCTTCTAATGCTGTATACAAGTAATTTTGTATATATTTTTTTCAGAACCGTGATATCTCGAAAACAGTAAATTTCCCGTCTTTCTGACCTTGATATCATGAAAACCCTCCATTTTTCAAAGTCAACAGGTATGACGTATTAAAAAATTTTCAATTTTGACTGGGACCCAAAACCCATTTGGTTTGTGCGGGGTCCTTTGAAACATAAACCTTTCATACATTTGGTTTATAACTAACAGAATTACTTGTGTTGTCTCTAAATTTTTTGTCTTGCCAAAGTATGTCTAATCACATTTACACTTAGCTTTATAAATTTTTATAAGCTTGTTAATGAGACTTAAAGTATGAATTTTAATTACACCAATTTAAAGCTCCATACAGCATTTAATATTTTATAACTAAAGTAACAATGACTAAGCAAATAGATCAATGCCAATGCAAAAGGTATTTAGGTATACATATTTTTCTACACCAGTGCATACCGTCATGCCACCTCGGGTTGGAATATGTTAATAACAATATTAACATGTTTTTTTCATTAAAAATAAGTTATTTCAATCAAACAAGAGTTACCTCTACATAACAAATTATCTCGACAATTTAACCTTCAAATATAAGATTTTTAATTGTTGTGACAAAAAATGAATTACATACCAAAACTGGTTTCTTTTCCTTCTTAACAATGCCTTCCTCTTCATCTCGTTCTTTCTTCTCAATTCTATCGAGTTCTTCTGAAAACGCATCTAAATCTTCTCTCCACAAATCAGAATTAGTTTTACGTTTTAATGTATTCAGTTCGTTCAGTTTTGTATCTTTCTGTCTCAACAATTCATTTTCCCTTTCTTCCGTTAACATCCACATAGACATACCCAATAGGTAATCAAACTTCTTTACATCGCTAAGGTTTTTGAAAGCTTTTTCTAAGGAAAGAAAATAAACAAAATATGTTAATTATTGATAATTACTTATATTCTTAGTAGACGATTTTTTATTTAGAATAAGAGCCGATTGGAGATTTTTAAGATTTTGTGGACAACTTATTTACATTCATTAGCATTTTTGACTGGGCATAACCACGAAAAAGTTTGCTAATTATAAGTGTACTTGATACCAACAATTTTACTGATTTCTTTCTAAAATGAGAATTTGTTTTATAAATGGCATTCACTTGGCAACCAAGTGATATTTTGCCACCTACCAAATGTATTAATTTTCTGTTACCAGTAAAAAAAAGTCTAAAAGACCGAGATGATTGTTGATGAAAAATGATGATGGACATGTTCTTTTAATGCATGTTGAACAGCATACCTGCATCAACAGGTTTCTTCTTCTTTGATGATTGTTCGTCTTCTTCTTGAGTTTCTTCTTCTTCAGCAGCCTCTTCTTCTTCTTCTTCTTCCTGATTTCTCCTTTTCCACTCTTTAACAGGGTCAGGTGCATAGCCTCGTTTAATAAGCTCGTCAACTATCGTCTTCCTTTTTTATTTTCAACAGTCAGCTCTCCATTACATTTCTCCATGATGAATCTTGCCTGATTGCTGAGTTTGGCAGCTTCTGCTTCCAGCATTCCCTCTAGAAATTCCTTGCGCTTTTGATACATTTTTAAACGGAGGGTGTAGAATTCTTTTAAGATAACCATGACAGAATCAAACCTACAAATTTTTAAATAAGAGTAGATGCTACTATAGAAAGTTCTTACATACCTTCTCAGGCAACCAAATTCATCGAATGCGCACATTGAACCTGTACTAACTATAGATTGTAATTTGAACACTTTATGCAAACCTTCTTTTCCATTATTTCCATCTGACCATTCTGCAACGTTATTATGAACTTTACAGTTGTGTCAGTATTATATTCCTTGTAATCTGATAATACTGCTTTTACTTTTTTCTGATCCTGAAATGATGAAAAATTAGTGTTGTGATGTAAGTTTGTGAATTTTTGAAGTACTTTTTATGTTTTATGTTATCAATTCCAAGGGCCTAGCCAAAGGGTCAAGTAAAAACCAAAATACTCGGGGGCTTTCGGTCGCCGTTGCCTCTACTGACCTTTTTTTTTTTTTTTAATTTTTTTGTTTTATCTGCAGCGATCGCCCCCCCCCCCCCCCCAAGGGTCAAGTAAAAACCAAAATACTAGGGGGAATGAGTTGCCGTTGCCTCTAGTGACTTTTTTTTGTTTTGGGCTTTCTTGTTTAATCTGTAGCGATCTTCCCCCCCCCCCCCCAAAGGGTCAAGTAAAAACCAAAATACTTGGATACTTGGGGGCCTTCGGCTGCCGTTGCCCCTCTACTGACCTTTTTTTTTTTTTTTTTGTTTTATCTGCAGCGATCGCCCCCCCCCCAAGGGTCAAGTAAAAACAAAAATACTCGGGGAATGCGGTTGCCATTGCCTCTAGTGACCTTTTTTTTTTTTTTTTTGGGTTTCTTGTTTTATCTGCAGCAATCGCCCCCCCCCTTACCCCTAAAAAAAAATTAATCTCTAAATAACAGCTGTTTCTCTACAGAGTTGAAATAAATGACATCAAAGAAAAAGCTTTGTACCATTATTTGGCAGATGTGGAAAACATTTTTCTTAATTTACTTTTTCGAGTAATTATTTGTTTGACTTACCGTGCACCATAGGTTCCAGGACATTCTCTTTGTAATTCTGTGTCCATGTGCCCACAGGTAATTCGGTTATTTCAACTCTTTCGTTGCCAATAATTGCGATTTCACCACTGATCACATACCTTTGATCACCGCAGACTTCGATGGTGCCCCTAAAATTTTTATACCAGGGAATAAGTTCCTCCGGCTCTTCACCATCCAACATTTTTCTAATATTACGTACAATTTCCCTTGGATTATAATTGGGTATTTTTGTCATCCAACCAGTACCAATACCTTCTGCTCCATTAACTAAAACCATTGGTATAATAGGTATATACCAAACAGGTTCTATCTTCTGATTGTCATCATATTCGTGTTTGAGTAGGGCATCATCGTGAGGGTGAAAAATCATTCGACTTAATGGCGACAGTTTTGTGAAAATATATCTGGGGCTGGCGGAGTCTTTACCACCCGAAAGTCTAGTACCGAACTGACCTCTGGGTTCTAAGAGGTTGATGTTGTTGCTGCCTACATAGTTTTGAGCTAAATTCACAATGGTCATACAAAGAGAAGTTTCGCCATGGTGGTATGCTGAGTGCTCTGCAACCGAACCGGCAAGTTGAGCTACTTTAACCTCTCGTTTATCGTTCCGCTTTATACACGTGAAAAGTACCTAAAAAATGTATACATATTATATGTGTTTATTTTTGTTCAGAGTGCTAATATGGGCTCAAAATATTTGATTTAATTTCATTTTTTATTTGTTTCCTAGATAATCAACTACACTACTTGTCAAAATTAGTGGAATACTTTTTAGTTGAACGCCATTAGCATTCTATTTGGGATAGAGATTTGCGGTTTGTAAATTTTGGTAGCCTATAGGGTTTGCCGTCCACACCCCAAAAACAAACCCCATGTCGAAATATAAATTCACAAGAATCTGACAGCAATTTAAAGACCTATAGGATGGATTTAAAAGAATGCTGGCAGAAAAACCCTCTCCTGGCATACATTAAGACCTTCCCAACAAGCGCTCAGTGTTTGTTCACTGTCCCATCCCTTCAACCCTTTTTCAGCCCCAGTGAGCCACTCTAAAATGATCATCCGGAGCAACATTTAAAGGGTACACCTTTTCAATAACTAATGGAAAAATCTATATTTTCAATAAAAACATAAATATTTTAAGACATAAAAAAAACACCTTTTTTTTGTATTCAGAATGTTGCAGAGAACATTCTGCTATAACTTATAACAAAATTTAAATTACTCTCCTCAAAAAACCCCCAATCACCAAAATTTGTAAAAAAGTTTTGTTTTTTAAAGAAGTTATTTACGGAAATCGAAAATAAAATTATAACTTTAACACCCTGTATTTTGGTTACCTTTTGGGCTAAGGTAAGTTTGGTTAAATCGTAATATTTATACCCAAAGAATCTGTAGTTTCGCTGAAAGAGTACACAAAATTCTGTACAAAAAATTTAAGTACATAAGTTGTACATACATACACGGTGAGTCAAAAATATGGAAACCCGTAAGAATCTCGCGAACACTTTAGAGAAAAATGTATTAGACAAAAGGTGCAGGAAATTTCCCTGGCTTTCCATCAGTGACCGACCTTGGCCTTTTCCTTGAAGGTCATATCAAGGTCACTAAATTTTTTTCCAAATGGAAACCCCTATTTTTTATCGTGGGTTTGGAAAGAACAGAAAATTTTACGTCAAGATATGGTGTTGGTCATGACCTTAACTATGACCTTGAGAGTCATATCAAGGTCAGTGGCGTTTTTAAAAAGGGAACCGATGGAAAGCCAGGGAAATTTCCTGAAACTTTTGTCTAATACATTTTTTCTCTAAAATGCACTGTTCGCGATTCTTAAGGGTCTCCATATTTTTGACTCACCCTGTATAATACATACATAAGTCAATACATACATTGTATAAATTTGTATTACGCCAATGCGTATTACAATTGTATTACAAATTACAAAATCAATATTTTACTTTTTATTTCCATGGTATTCATCTCAAGATAATGTCCTTTTTTTAATATAAAAAAAATATTTACTTTGGTAAATTAATAAAATACAGTAATACAATTACAGTAATATTGTGATTTTAACTCTCCCATATTATTATTTATACTGACACATTGGCCTTACTTTTCTTTGACCAGGTTTTAATCCATCAACCAAGCAAGGAATAGAACGCACGTTATCACCATTGGAAAACAGTACCAGCTCCATATTTACAAAATCAGTGTAAGATACAAATTTTGTATCCTTCCCATAGAGGTACTTTTCAGGCAATCCAATTTCTTTCCTCCTCCTGCTCTCCACCATGAAGTTAGTAAGCCACTCTTTACGATGATCGATATGTTTTTTGCTGAAGGCGAGTACAATGTGGTCATCATCCTGCTGACCCTGATAACGAAATTTGATTCGGTGTCTAGCCATATTGCTGAAGTACTCTTTAGCTTCCTTAGCATCGGAAGTACCCAAACCTAGAATAAACCATTAAACCACTCTAAGAACGTCATGCTAAGAAACTCTCATTTCATTTTAGAATATCAGAATTTGTAGCGTTTACATATAGTACCAGTGTATAGTGTATAGAGGGTTGGTTGGTGTCAATTTTCTACATTAAAAGGATTTATTATATCAAGAATAATCTGTTTACAGATAGTTAACGACTAATAAGGTTTTACAATGTTAATGTGTTGGCAAGGTTGGGCAACACTTGATTTTTATTTAAAAAATCACCGTTTTTAATAAAAAATCATTGTTATTTTTTTCTTAGTGCACAGAATTAATTTATAATATCAGCGTTCATGTCAATTTTTTTGCACTATTTTGTGTATCTATTTCATGAATTTGGGTATAATATTGAATTGACTTGAAACATGGATGTTATGTGTTGAAAAATCAGGAAAATAGTATTTTTATTTAAGTATTATAATGAGCTGTTATTTTATTATAATGATGAAACTGTTAGCACGTAACCGAGTCAGATGGCGCAACTTCGTTGAGGCCCTATGTTCCACCTAGGAATAATGGAAACATATATATATATATTATAATGAGAATTAAATTGAAGTGTGTTAAAATGAATGTCAATGTACATGTATGAAAAATTGAGGACCCTGCTGCAAGAACGCTGCAGCTCCATTTTCAACGCTTGACAAGGTTAGCTTCTTATAATTTCGATTAAAATATTAGGCGTTATTTAACGCAAATTCCACACATCAGTGCACGGAGTATACATACTGACATATGCTGAGCTGCGTCGAATTTGCGTTAAATAATATCTAATATTTTTATCGAAATTATAAGCAGCTCCATTATTGAAAATGGAGCTGCATCGTTCTTGCAGCAAGCTCCTCAATTACAGTTGTGTTAGAGTATGTACCTACCTAGTATGTTTTTTTGGTAATGTCTTACTATTTTGTTTCAGTATTTTTCATTGTAGCATTTGCTTGAGGAAGCTTTTTGTTTTGTTTTTTTTAATATAAAAAAACGACTGAATAATTTATTCATGTTTAATAAATTTGTGAGGTCTCTTCCGCCTGCAAAATACGAACTGGGTTCCAAATCATAAAATTATAAATGTGAGACATTTTTTTTTACTTATGTACTTTAAATGAAATTTTTTTGTGTTTGAATAACGGCACTTTTTTTGGTGATTCCGGTCATTTAAGGATATATGAGTAGAGGGGACCAAAACTAGAATTATTTGTTATTTGATTTCATAAAAGAACCTACAAAGAACCAGCATATATTTAAATATTCAGTAGGTTACGGTACTTTGATTTAAATCGCGATTAAAAAAAAAAAAAACAGTGATTTTTATCTTGAGTTAAATCAGCCGAACCCTGTGTTAGTACTAAATAATTGTCGCTCTTGAGTTAAAATATAAAGTAGAGCTCATAAGGTTTCTAGTTATTTTACTTATGGAAACTTTTTATCTACTATATTTTTTTATCAACAGCTTAGATATAAAATAAAATACCTTTGTAATATTTGACTGTATATGTGTGATGATTAGGAGTATTAGCCTTCCACTCCTCAAATTCTGGCAGTGAATAAAACGATAAAGATTCATTCTTCTTTTTTGCTTTGACAATAGGGGTGATGAATTCCTCCAAAAAATCTTGCTTTAAAAGTTCCGGCCAATTGTGATGTATAAAGTTAATAAGTAATCCCTTGATATGTGACCCATCCTGGTCCTGATCCGTCATTATCATAACTTTACCGTATCTTAAAGTCTTCATATCATCTGAAGTATTGTACTTTTTCTTATATTGCAACCCAAGGATTTTAATGAGATTATTAATTTCAGCATTTTCTAAAATTTGCTTATGAGTTGCTTCTCGCACATTTAAAAGTTTACCTCGCAACGGGAAAACGCCGTAATAATCCCTCCCGATAACTCCTAAACCGGACACTGCTGTAGATTTGGCTGAATCTCCCTCCGTTAATATCAAAGTGCATTTTAATGCATTTTTTGTCCCAGCCTCGTTAGCATCCTCTAGTTTAGGTATACCCTTTAATTTACTTTGTTTTTTGCCACTGGTTTTGGCCAACTCGTTCTGAGCCTTAAATTTGGCCCAAGACAAAACCGACTCCACTATGCCACTCTTTGTGACTTGGTTTATAAACTTTTTCACTAAGGGTGCATTTTGAACCGAAACTCTTTACTTGCAGAGTCATATTTTCCTTAGTTTGTGAATCAAACGTAGGGTTTACAATTAAACAATTTACAAATATCCACATGTGATTTTTTACTTGAAAAGGCTTGATAATTACTCCACCTTTATTTTTCTTTTTTAAGACTTCTATAAGTTGTTTTACTATCATGTCTACAATATAATCTACATGACGACCTCCCTTTGTAGTCGCGATGCTATTTACAAAAGACATTTGTTGAAAACCTCTGTCCGAAAGAGTTAGAGCCACTTCCCACCTTTCGTGAGGTTGTTCGTAAACCACTTTTAGATGATTACCCGATTCGTCTTCCTTTCCTTTTATGTACAGCTCTATATAATCTTTGAATGTTTTAATCGACAAACGTTTACCATTTAAAAACACTTTAACGCCACGAGTAGAAGCAGCAACATCAAATGCTCTTCTGGACATTAACGAAATAATGCCATCATCTAACTTATCCATTTTAAATTTACTCAAATCAGGGCTAAATGTAATTTTTGTAAAATCATCTCCAGCAAAATCTTTGATTTTTGGCTCAGATGCCTTGGTCATGTTGCTACCCCACGTTTGTTTAAACTGACGCTTATATTCCTTTGTACCGGTCTCAACAGTAAATTTATTACTAAAAATATTACATAACTTCGCTCCATAACCATTTCTACCTCCTGTAACTTTTTCTTCTTCATCATTATAATTTGAGGAAGTTAATAAATGGCCAAAAATCATAGTCGGTACATACATTTTTTCATCTTTATGCATAACTACAGGAATACCCTGTCCATTGTTCCAAACTGAAATTACATTATCTTCAGCGTTTATTTCAATTTTTATGCAGTCCATTTTTTTGTCTCTCTGCTTATTGTCGGCTGCATTTACGAGAATTTCATCAAATATCTTATACAACCCCGGCACATACTCAATCTGTTTTTGAACCATCAACTCCTTTTCAGTGTCATATACCCACATCAAGTCTGAAACTTTTTCTACTGATCCAATGTATGTATCTGGACGAAGCAAAATATGCTCCAACTGAGATTTTTTTTGATAGGTTTTTTCTATAGTTTGTTTCTTGGATGGTTTTGCTGTTGTAACATCTGATTTTGTTGTAACTTCTGGTTCAACAACCTTATTGTCACCTGCTTCGCCATTCATTGCTGTTGCGCTTATTTTAGAAAACATACTCTGAAAAAGAAGATATACACATAATACACAAACAGTAAATAGTATAATAATACACATTCATCAAGTTGTACAGAAAAATAGTGTTCCCAGGCAAAAATAAATGATTTGTTATTGCCCACCTGTATGTTTATGTTTTGGTATATCTGACACCAACGACTGCTTTTCAGAGTCAAACACATACAAACTATCTTAACAGAATGCATAACTTTTAAATTAATAAACGTAAACGAGAAGTTTGAAATGAATTAACCTAAGAGGACGCATCCTTTGTCTCCGAGTTTTAAAACTTACCCTTATATCAGCCATTATTTCCTTTTTCACGCTAAACTATTCAAAGTTAAGTACTTTAATCCGTATTTGTTATTAAGAAATCATTATTTATCTTTCAGTCGTACTTATTTCACTTTTTGGCAAAAACAAATGGCAGATCGTTTCTCCAATAAACCGCCAACTGTCGTTTACACTCGATGTTACTCGGACAAATATTTAAAATTCAACCAACCACAAAACGGTAATTTTTATATTTCCTACCTGTCAGCCAATTAGAATTCTAAATCTAAAGATTTTATAGACACGGAAGCTGAATCGCGGAAAAAATCAATATGGCTGACGCTTTACTATAAAATACATACAAGATACTTCTATATGCATATAAAAATCTAGCTTTTAGAAAATATACCACTGTCAGAATATGATATTATTTTTTATAATTAAAAGAACCACATAGTTGAATTGTTACTATAACCGGTTCATTTTAGTATAGTTACAAATTAATCGTTTTCACCAGTTCTCACTCTATAGGGAAACAAACCGCCGTTAAAACAGTACATCCAACATCCAACGCATCCAAGCATACAAGCCAAGCACACAAGTAAGTAAGGTCATTTTTCAGATGTTCAAAGTTTAGCAGTGGTTGCTCCGGTTGCACCCGTTTCTTTGTGGTCAACCCTAATTAAAATTGAGTTGTAGTAAACTGGATCTCTTTGAAAATGAAGATTTGGCTTGCTATTCACTAGACGAAAATTAAGCAACCAGGGCTAGGTTCGAATATTAACTCATATGAGTAAAGTCTACTATTTCCCCGTTCGAAAATTAGTTTAATTTGAGTCAATTGTTAACTCGAATATTGCTATCCGATAATCAGGCCTATGATGTATCATTTGACGTTATTTATAACAGTTATGTTATAATTCTTGTCCAATCAGGATTACCATTTTTAAATAATCCCAGTTTCCGATTGGCTGAAGCTGTTCCCAGCGGTGTTATAAATAACGGTAAATGATACATCATTCGCCTGAATATTACTCGAAAGAAATTTAGTTAACTAGGTATCTTAACTCGGCAAAATCGCAGGGTTCCAAGCGCAGACGGTTTATTTGATTATCCTCATTTCTTGTGGTTATAACCTTATGTCGTAAAGAATAAATTGTTGTGCAGTATGTGTATTTTCAATGTTATTAGTCATTTTTGTTTATTTTTTTTATTCATTCATTTCACAAACCTAATAACATTAAGTTTGTTCCAGCGAGTTTCGAAAATGTTATAAATTGTATTCAGTGCGCATGCGCGGGTTGAATTATTTTCAAACATGTTTCAAACAAAAATTTTCAAGAACATAACAGTGACGTCAGACAACCAGTAGAAACCAGTAGTGGTACTGGTTTCTACCACCCACTACTGCCAAATTGCTTTCCTTTTTATTTCTTATCTTTGAATATCTTTGAAAGTACATAATAACCATCGACATATAGAACTGGACTAGCGATTGACGACTGCGCATCCAAACTCCAGTAGAAAGAGAGGGAAAACCTAGGCGACATATTTTTCTCTCTCTAACGGTCTATGATTGGTCGTTGATTAAAGACGTTTTCCACTCGTCAGTGCCTTGAAAAATCTTGAAAAATACCATACCCGCCGGCAAAATGCCAAGTTTATGTTGTGTGTGTCCAAGTGGTAAACAATCACAGGAAAATATACATTATCATTGGTAAGATATTGGGTGCATTCAGGAACGCTCAGCGGCTGAGTAGCTAACTTAGCTACTTCCCTGAATGGACGTGGCTGACACTTTTTTGATCTCAGCGGCTGACCAATTTACTAAGCCTAAAATATTAAAGCTGAGATGTTGACTGGACAATAATTCTATCATGATTTTCTCAGTCGTTTTATCTGTGCTGTGAGCAACTGTATTTTAACCTACTTTTAAACAAAAGTTATAGAAAAGTAAATATTGCTTGTTTTTAAACAAAAGTTATGGAAAAGAAAACGAACCTTTGCCCTTTAAGCACAGAACACGGCAGGGAATTATGAATCAATGATTCATGAAAGTTATCTATGCCATTGAACATATTCCGTTTTCTAGATCTTTGCGAAACTCATACAAACGATTCAGGGAGTTTTAAGCCGCTGACTGTCAGAAAAGGCTAACTATTAACACATAGCGGTCAGTGGCTGAGCGTCCCTGAATGCGCCCATTATTACACTGTAATATATCTGCGGCTACGTTGGAAAAAAAATCAGTTATCGATTGTTTATTTTTTTTAAAGATAAAATTGATTACAAATCTCTTCAATTGCAGTAATTTAGTAATTAAAAATGTGTATGAGTACAATTTTCTTACAATAACTTCATTTTTCAATAGCATATGAGCTCTTACAATTCCATTTCATGTTATGATCAGGTAATGTGTTTTGTTGATTCGGTCACCATTTTACTGGCTGGTCACTAACACAACTATTACAATAATATTGTTCTTTTATTATACAATTATTTTATGTTATTAAAATGAATTTATTTTTATTTAATTTTAATTTATATTTCTTTAATTTATTATGTAATTAATTTAATTTGATTAAAATTATACAATAATTTTTTTACAGACATTTAATACTTTTTGACCACTTATATATAAATCTAATTTAAACGTTCCACCTTCCTTTTTTCAAAATTTAGAATTTTTGAACGTTGCCCCGAAACCCTAGAGCCTGTTACTGCTTGTAAACAAGGACAGAGATGTCGCCCAGGGTTTCCCTCTCTTTCTACTAGAGTTGTCAACGCGTAGCTCTGATAGCCAGTCTAGTTCTTCCAGCCAGTATATGTCGATGATAATAGCTTTGTTCGCGGATCACTTTACGAACCAATTCAGAACTAATACTGAACCAATTTAGGATTGTGCAAATGCGCATGCCCAATTAGTTACCAGTTCGGAATTTGTAACTACACTGGAGTCTCCAAAATTCGGCGTAGCTCGGGAACAGAATGTCTCCAGAATTTGGCTTCAAGAGGGGTACCCCACCACAGCCACTGAAAAGTCACGGCATTGGTGCTTACTTTTGTGGTGCTTACTGTCAAGTGAGGCTGTACTTATTTGTTGTTTTGCCGGCGTGAAAAATGTACGTAGGAGTGCGCGGACCAAATTTTTAGTAATGGAGCCAAAAATTGCAAGGGTTCTATAAATACACATAAAGGATCCCATAATATAAAGGAATATCGCGTTTTTAAATATAATTCTGTTTCCTATTCAATAAACTACTGTTGCAAGGATTTCAAATAGCGCGCCGCACAGGAGCAAAGAGCTCGTGGTAATAGTGGGGATAGAAAAACGCCGAATTGCGGAGGGATTTTTCGCCAAATTGTGGAGGTAAACGAATTTTGGAGGGCCAAATTTTTGAGACCAGTGTACATACCGCGAACGAATGTTTAACTAGCAGATGACAGAAACAGAAGACGTATGTTTCTTACTCGTCTATTGACTATGTCTTCTATCAGTTAGATGTCATCTGTTCACAAATTACAGAAACAAGTTTAGATACGAGCACAGACTACCTTACTATGGACTAGGGCTAGAACCAAATGGTACATGCCAGGGTCGAACTTGAGCATGCATGCTGCAATGAATAAATAGTGACTAACTAAGTAATATTGTTTTCTCTTACTTTTCTGTTGTCACACTCTTACACCTCGTCGTCCTCATATAGGAATTCACTTCTTGGGATTCCATTTCTTTTATTTTCTCGATGTTTTAGCGACTTTACGTGCTTTTCACATTGTCCTTTTCTGTAAACATGTAAGTAACACTTGCATATTTCACAGTACACAGTGGTAGCTTTAACACTTAAATCTGGAAAACCCTGCATAGTTTTTTTTTAATTGATAAACAAATGGGGCTGGCGTTTTAACCATCCTTATAATATCAATTAAGTATAACAATCAGTAATGCACAATTACAGGCGCGCGACCTTCAAGGACTAAATAAATACGGAACCTGTTTCGCGTCACAGTCGCCCCAACCCCCGCTCCGCTGGCCGAGCCGCGGCCACCTGGAATACGGGATACCGATACGCGGCCGCCTGGAAGACGGTCGGTATCCGAGAATTTTGTTCTAGCCCTACTATGGACGCACCACATACTATACAATACATAGTTAATATAAATAAAGTCTGAAGTTCTTCTAAACACAATTCAAAACACAATCAACACAAAGAAAGCAAAAAAAGCGCAAAAAAATTTAAACCACTAATAAACAAATAAACATGGAAACCACAATATTATTCATAAATTGTGGCACATTCACATAACTTGCCTCATGTTTATCACCGACATTCTTTACTATGACATATCGTTCAATATCATTGATTGCGTTAGACAACGTTAGTCTATGATTATTGCTTTTTTTTAATCGAAACGCATGCGTTCATTTCCGTGAACCACACTTGACAGTAAATATTTGTTGCGTCCTCTATACAAAAATAATGGAAGTTAGGGATTATATGCTGTAGATTACTACGCTACAATATTTCTTTAAGACGTCAGCAGCGTCCCCTACGTACATTATTCGTGATGCAAGAAAAATATATTGTTATCTGTTAACTCTTATGTAAGAGAGAGTTCGAATTAACGGCATACTTTGCCCTATAAAGTAAACAGTCTGAAGGTAGTCTCTCTTCTTTTATCTAAGGGTAGTTTGTGGTGTAGGTGGTTTAAGCCTGGTTCTCAGAGCTTCGTCGTGTCGCTGGCGACACATCGCCGACCAATAAAAACGTTTAATTTAATTTCCCCTACATCCCACCAAGTTTATTTTACTGTCGCTGCGACTGCCGTGTGTAGTAAATATTTCAACTACACAATCTGTCGCAAGTCGCTCTTCTTACTTTGTTTATATAAATGGCCATTTTTTTCATGGTTTCGGCGTGACAAATAAGAACTTCGGCTGTACTTCCGTATATGGACTATCTCCAAATCGTTTGAAATTTGGTATACGGGTTTTTTTTTTTGGTGTGCTGAATAAGAATCTGCGTATAAAAATATCCACAAGTGCCCGCAAGTGTCCGTAAGTGCCCACAAGTAAGGTTAAAAAGCGTCAAAATCGCTAAATGAAACTGTTGGATATCTCGCTTATCAGTATGGATTTCAGTATTCGGCGCTATGTGTTTTTTTTATTAAAGAAAGCAAAGTTGCTTCGTCTCTCTTATTCTCTGGGCAAATTTCGATCCTCTATTTTTCTGGTTCTCCGCGTACGATCATTCCGAGAAGCCATGATCCTTCGACAACTCGTCCACGTTCGTATTTTCGACGTCCACTTTTACACTCGTCAATCTTAACAATAACACACTCATCTACGATTTGGCCTTCCCTGACAAAACTATTAGTAGTTCATTGAAAAAAATTAGTTTTCAAATAAACCATTTCAAATGCCACATAGGAACTGGTATACACCAATATTACAATTTAAAACTTCCACCCTCGATATCTCGAAAACCAAGCCAGATATCGACTTTTTTTACAGGTTTAAAAAGTGTTTATTCTGTTCTACACGAATATACCTGCGCCTATACTTATATGTAGATGTTTATTTTGCGGCGCCACAGAAATCGTAATCGTGCACATTTTAATCTTACTTGTGGGCACTTCGAGGCACTTACGGACACTTTGGGGTACTTGAGGGTATTTTCATATGCAGATTCGTGCTCAGCACACCAAAAAACATCCCGATACCAAATTTCAAGCGATTTGAAGATAGTCCGTATACGGAAGTATATCCAGAACGTCCGCAAATACAAACTGTCTATGTTTTGTGACAAACTGCAATATTTCAAATTCAAACTGTGGTATTCCGTGTCGCGACTACTGCAAGTAATAAACATTTTTTTTTTAAGTATGTAGTGGGGAAATGTCGGGGCGACATGACGATGCTCTGAGAACCAGGCTTTACTCTGTGCCTAAACTTCCAACCAACGTCGTCTACTATAAACACCAGTTAAGTATTTACAATGAGGGTATTTATGCAGGATCGTCGAATAAACCGTATGCTTTTATCTGGAAGGCGGGTGTTGCCGGCAGAGGTGCTCAAGAAGTTGGCTCTTGCCGGCAGAGGTGGTCTCGCTCTAAAAAAATTCATTGACCAGCATCTTAAAAAAGGTGTTCAAGAGTTAATTCTCTGGTCTGATAGCTGCGGTGGTCAAAATAGGAATATCAAAATTGTGCTTCTTTTAAAAAAGATTTTAAGTCAGCATCCTACTTTGAAAACGATCTATTTGAAATATTTGGAATCTGGGCACAGCCAGGGGCTGTTCACTCTTATGAGCCTACCTGAAATGTGATATTTAGTATGAGACCAACTCTATAGATGGCGCAACCAGTTTGGTTAGTTATGTATAGTTGGTACTGTTAAAAAAAGAGATTGGTAGTCCTGAAGAACTAGTTCAGTCCATGCGCCCAAATGTTTAATATTTATAATTTGCGTTATGTTCTTACGTCAATATTTATCTGGGCGTATCGATTTAATTGGTTCTAAGTAAAACCAAAACAAACCTAAGTTTTGTAGTTTTGTGTTTAATTTGTTTACATGTGTTAATTTATTTTGTGTTTTATTTGTTTATTGGGTATTATATATTCTTATTTGAGACAGAAATTAGTTGAGTTAATATTACATTAAAAGAAGGAGAACTAGAACTGGTACCAGATGTGTGTTATAAATGAAACTTCATGTAAAGAAAGTTATGCCTTTACTTTTTTTTAGTTTATATAAATGGCTAGTTGGAAATAATTTATACTTAAATGTGATTGTGTCTTTTGTATAAACGTGATTGTGAATGCGTATAAATGTGGTTGTGAATAAAGGAATCTTACATCTAAAACAATCGATTTTGGTATTTAATGGTTTCAATATCTCAAATATCCTCCTTTTTCATCACAGCATGTCTTTAAAATTTATTTTTTAGACATTATTTCTTGAGGAACGGTTTCAAATACAGTTTGTGGACTTTTTTAAGTGTTCCCTTATGGACGAATATATATAATATAACAAGAATAGCAAAATCATATTTAGTTTATGCTAGATAAGGATAAAAAACTTTATGTAACCAAGTATGATAATGCTATTCTTATATACATACGTTTTGTCCATAATGGAACTCTTTAAGAGTCCGCAAACTGTATTTTATTTTTTTATATTTTTTTGAATATAGCGCCATCCGCCATATTAGTTAAAATTAGTTTGAGACCAATTCAAGAGATGGCGCTTCACGGTTTCATTTAATTCTATGAGAGAGTTCCATCTATCTCTTCTTTTATCTATGGGCACAGCTTCCTGCCCAATGATACGGACTTTGCTCAAATTGAACGGGCACTCAAACGTTCGCATTTACAGATTAGATGAATTTAAAGTATATAATCGAGAATAGCAAAAAAAACACAATCCTTTTGAAGTTATATGAACTGAAAATTTTTTTCAACTCAAGATCTAGATAAACAGATCTCCAATCGAAAAATAAATGTAGAAAAGGATAAAGTATCTTGGTTGAAAACAAAAAAGTTATAAAACTAGAAAAGGACAAAGCGTATTCAGTTTTTTTAAAAGAGACCCACACACCAGAGGGGCAATATCAAGAAATTGATATTTCCAAAACTGTACGTGGTAGAAAAGGTGTAAAAAATTTTTGAGCACTAACATCGCTGTACCCAGAAGGAAAAGCGATTTCCAATAAAGAAAGCGAGGATATCAAGTCACTAATGCGATTCATCCCATTGGATGCAAGGCCCTTCTATAAAATAGGCAACCTACTAGAATTTGAAGATGACATTGACGGGTTTGGACAGAATTTAGATTTTGAAGTGGAGGATGATGAATGAAAATTATAATATTATATATATTATTATAATCTTTTTTTATTAATACGTTCCCTTTTTTTATTTTATTTTGTAACGTGCAGAAAATAAAACAATGATTTTTATTTAAAAGAAACCATTTTTAACTTTATTCTTTTTTCTAAATAGAACCAAAAGTTCTTTGGCGCTTGGTATCATCCTAAATCGCGGATTTTAGGTAAACTGTTTATTCAGAAGGAACCATCCGCCAAAAATATATAAGAACTTTTGGGTTTAGTCTTAATAATCTCAGAAAATGATGTGTTGAGCTTTATAATAACTATCAGAAAACATATATGTTAAAATATTTCAGTTTTGTTCTCTCACGATTTATAAACACGTTTTCATCTTTAACCTCTTATCACAAAACTGTCATTTGTCGCTTGGTTCCATTTTAATAAACATTATCCATTTTATGCAGCAACAACGAGTTTGCTGTATGAAAAATTGAATTGTAAAATGAAGTTGGCGATGCCAATGCACGGCTACGAATTTCAATTTAGTGTCGCGCATGCGCATTATGAAAAACTGACTACCGGTACATATGGCGCCCGATGCGTGTTTCCCATCGACATTAAGAGTGGACTGGCTGTCTGAGCTGCGCGTTGATCTCTAGTAGAAAGAGAGAGAAAACCTGGGCGACTTCTCTGTCCTTGTTTACTTGCTGGCGTGTATGGTATTTTTCAAGATACGGCACTGCCGGGTGGAAACGTCTTTAGTCAACGATCATAGAGCGTTAGAGAGAGAAAAATATATCCAAGTTTTCCCTCTCTTTCTACTGGAGTTTGGATGCGCAGTCGTCAAACACCAGTCAGTTCTATATGTCGATGGTGTTTCCCTCCTTATCTATGGAGATTGCCCTTCTTCTATTTAGATGTTTTGTGGCAAATTTGATGTACATAGTGAGTAGTGAGCACGGGGGTGAAACTAGCATTCACGACCTCGCAACACGCTATCAGTGCGATGTTGCCAGATGCCCCTTAAGTCGTAATCATTTCAGCAACACTCTGACGCAATATTTCGCTATGTTAGATATATCCCCTTACATGCATTAAATAAAGTAAAGTAAGTCAAACTAGACATTTTGAATAATAATAATTACAATAATAATAATTTTCAGAGAATAAATAATTGACTTTGAAGTTGGCATATTTTGTATAATTCCCCAAATCTGGAGAAAAAATTATAGATCACGAAATGGCCGCGTGGTATCGGTGGCGGCAATCCCATTCGTCTATTTGCCTAGGCGATCCATGTCCAATAGAAACGCGGCATTTTAATTTAAACCTTGATTGTTGTTGTTTTAGGAAGCGTCCCTAAATGGAAAATTTTGATTCGCATCAAATTATTTTGTGCATTATTTTGTGATAAAACTATTATTTCTTTTCTGATTAGCATTTAAACATATAATATAAATTATATTACTTATTGGTAAGTAAATAATGTACTTAAATTACTTATCTAACCTATAAGTGATTAGGATATTACAAGAACATAATAAGATGTGGATGAAAAGAATAAAAAGACACGTGTAATTTAATTAATTGTTAGGTTTAGCAAAGTTCTTTCTAGTTTACTGTTAATATGAAATAGTCTTGTAAATGAGCTTGTGTACATATTCGAAAATAGAAGTTTCTCAGCGTTTGAACTTTAAAATGGCAATGAAATATTATGTGTTTTTAGAGTGTTCTTCACTGTATAGAGCCATGCAATAACAAGCGTTGTACTTCATCAGTAGGAAGTATGTTCACGATGCCCAGCAGGTCTGTCCAAGTTATATATAAAACCTAATCTCGATGTGAAAATTTTCTTATTTTAATCTCCTTTGACTTTTTTTGTTTTCAAATAATTTTTGTTTACTATGTCAATATGTTTTTATAATGTATTGTTTTAAATGTTTATAAGTGTAGAAATAAATAATTTCAAGCAAATTGTTTTTATTTATTTCACCTTGAATGATAAAATCATAGTGGGATATGGTTACAAATCAATTTTTTATGCAGCAACAACGAGTTTGCTGTATGAAAAATTGAATTGTAAAATGAAGTTGGCGATGCCAATGCACGGCTACGCATTTCGATTTAGCGTCGCGCATGCGCATTATGAAAAACTGGCCACCGGTACATATGGTGGCCCCGATGCGCGTTTCCCTCCTTATCTATGGAGATTGCCCTTCTTCAATTTAGATGTTTTGTGGTAGAGTAGTGAGGTTATGAACACTGTGGTAAACAATTGATCCGTAGTTAAAATAGGAAAATTCACATTTAAAAAAATGTTGGGTCTGTTACGATTTTCTTGTAAACCTGTAATTTTTAATCCATTTAATAAATTTAACATATTGAATAAAAATGTTGTAAACAGATGCCTTTGTCAAAAACAGTTAGATGTTAACACAAATGTAACAAAAGATGTGATACTGTATAAATATAAGAACGACACATTTTTCAAAGTGGTTAATATTTTTGCTTTATGCCAATTTGGGTTCTGGACATATTTATCAACGTTTGCTTATACAAAGTTAAGAGATGCTCCTGTTGATAGTTCAAAAGAGACTAAATGGTGGCGAAAGATAAACTTAGGTGAAAACAAATATAGAAATGCTCTTACTATTATTTCCTTTTTAATAGGTAAGGTACGCTCTTTTTTTTTATTAAAACGGAATTTAACGTGTTTTTTTTTTTTTTTTAGGCTGGGGAATATTAACCGTAACATGGATGTATTCATTACGATCTGTGAAGTATTTAATTTTACGAAAAGGTGGAAAAGAGGTAACAATAGTAACATATTCACCAACAGGCTCTAATAGAATGTTTACATTGGGATTACAAAATGTCAGCTGCAAGGAATCGAGAACTACAGCGAAATCACAACTACCAATCAAAGTAAAAGGACACTATTTACATTATATCCTTGATATGAGGGGAGAATTTACAAATCCTTCATTATTTGACAACACAACAGGTCTGCGAAGAAACTGGGCAATATAATTGTTCTTTTTGCATTTATAAACACTAACAAACCTAGGAGTGGGCGACCACAAAATAAAGAATAAAAGATGTAATTGAGAGCTGTTACTGTTATAGAATGAAAATCAATCAATCCATCATCATTTAAAACAAGCAAACGAAAAAAAAAAAGTTATTTGCAACCAAAATTATTAAATCTAGGTATGTTTAAAAAGTGTTTAATAAAGTTTTTGTTGAAAACTGATGTAAGTAGTTTAATATAAGAATATTTTACAATTTGGGTAAAATAATCAATAAACATTTAGTGAATTTTAGACACAAATGGTAGATTTTTTTAAACTACGGATTAGAAAATGGTAAGAAGAGAAATCAGCCTGTTTCCAAATCGGTACTGTTTGATATGAAGAACATATTGGATGAGGAACAAATTGTTTCACACTCCGTTTACTAAAAAAACGGAATGTGTTGTACCTCGCTAACACAAGGTTATTATTTTTGTAATACATTGTTAATATTTCGCCCTCAATAACACTTTTCTACTTGAAACGTTTATTCACCATTTACACATTCCTTGATTACTACTCTATAACGTTCCAATCAGAACTAACTCTCCATTAGACAACAACACAGCTATTTATTACTTTTACCTGTTCTAGGATGTTTATCTCTGTTATTCTATACAGTTCTTTACTAAGTAGTGCATAAACTATATCATGTGTGTAAAGCCGACATCGGCCAGTTATGAAACGGACAAACAGAAGTGAGATGACAGATAAGAAGCAACCGCACACACATCGAAGGTAGTGAGGGAATAAGATCGGCCTCTCACCACACTACGTTAGTCGTTAGAAAGAGAAGTGTAGAATTTGTCCTTTCTATAAAACTTAATAATTGTCATTAGCTGCCACTAGTGTCACTTCACAATTGTCGCACTGCTCCCCTCTTTAAGGTTATTCGTCCTGGATAACACTATCTTCTATCCTAGGCGGTGGATCTTCGTTGATGAACCAATTGGATAGATCATGTCCTAAGTATCTTGCGTCTTTCCAGATAGACCAACTTCAACTTACTTCTTGGAGAAGGTTGCATGTGGTAGACCAAGTCGTTTACTTCCTTTAGGACGGTGTACAGGCTTTCCCAGTTTCTTTGTAGTTTTAACTCCTTCCTTTCATCCTCTTTGGGGTGTACAACCATACTGCATCACCAGGCTTAAATGCAGTCTCTGTTAATTTACTGTCTAGGCCCTGCTGTCATTTTGCATTTTTATATTCTCCGTGGCTAATCTGTAAACCCGGTCCATTCTCTCCCGCAAGTCTTCAACAAATTCTGGCAGCAATGCTCTTGAGTCTCTTCTAGTGGATGGCCAGCAAGTGGTTAGTAGACAGTTTCATTTCTCTTCCAGCAATCAGCATAGATGGAGTGTAGCCAGTTGATTCATGCTATGAATTTGACAGCAAGAAAAGTGGCACCAACTTGTCCCAGTCCCTGTGATTTTCAGAAATGAGTTTAGATAAGTAATGTTCATTACTTCCTGCCACAATTATGATTCGGAAGTTTCTACCTTGATCGTAATGTAGCTCGAGGGGGTATTCCAGTTCTGGTTATTACATTCTTAATGAAAGCTTCAGCTCCAGTTTCTTTTTCTTGATTGGGGAGGGGTACTGCTTCGGGCATTTTGAGAAATAATCCATTACCACCATCAAATACTTGTCCACTGCTACTCACTCAAATGGTGCTCCAGATAAGTACTGTACCATTTTGCCACGACTCCTTGTACGATTCATCTGTGTCTCGCCGACAGTTTACTCAATAAAATCGGCCCCTTATTCGAGCCAAACTACTGTTTACTCCAAAATATCTTCAAGTTGAGCTGCTGTGAAGTTCTTCTAGCACTTGGTGGATTCTTGCTTGTGGTGAAACCAACTGGTAGACTGCGGATACTCCATCCGGGCTCTCCCACTTCCAATGCAGTAGGCCACTGTGAAGACAAAGGGAACTCCATTGAGCCCAGTATCTTTGATAGTCATACCATATCTAGAAACTTCCTGCCAAGTTGGTAGAACTCCATTCTTTACCCAGTTTCGGATTAATTTCAGGACATTGCCTTTTTTCTGGCTTTCTTCAATTCCTCTGAGGACCAGTTCCATGTTGAGAGGCATCGCAATCCAAAATAAACATTCCATTTTGTTTAGGGTATGCTAGAATTGGTGCTGTAGTTAGGCGCTTCTTCAGTTCTGTAAAAGCTTGCTGGCAGTCTTGAGTCAAGTCGAAAATTACATTATTTATAGTGAGCCAATGTAGTGGCTTAGCAACTTTTCCAAAATCTTTTACGAACTTTCTGTAGTAGGTATACAGTCCAAAAAAACTTATTACTTGATGTTTATTTCTTGGTCGGGGTCACTCTTTGATTGCAGAAACCTTCCTGGGATGAGTTTGAATTTCTTCGAGCGGATACTATGAATTCTACTTGTTTTTAAAACAGGGAACATTTGTTTGGATTCAACTGTAAGTTGGCATTTCTGGATCTAATGAAGATATCCTCCAAATTATTAAGGTGATTAAAATATAATATGGGGATAAACTTCCCCATTTATCATCATAATAATAGACATCATAGTAATGGGAAAATCATTTGAAGAACACTTTAAAAATGTGGATTGATGTCAACAAGGTAAGTCCTCTGACTATTAATTCCATGAGTCTCTCTAAAGTATATAGACAGCCACTTATCAACTCTGGCAATGAACGAGAGAGATGGAAATAGCGGTCATGTCAAACTTTTGACAACTGACTTTCATAATTGTAAAATAAATAATATATGCTTTTATAAAATTATACTCTTACTTAATGTGACATCCTTGACAATTAAGTAAGGTTAGGAATTTAAGATAGAATAGACATACGTTTTGTTTTTGCTCGGCAAACTTTAATGTTTTTTTTTTTTTAAATGTCTTGTAAGTTGGGGCATTGCGAAGACCAAATGGACTGCACTTTTGGATTGGAACTAACCCCCTTCTATACTGTAACACCCTGTTAAGTGGTTGTTAAACTGTTAAAATCACAGTGGAGGGGTTGATATAGTTCCACTCATGACATAACGTACCTTAATGTAACCTAGGTAATTGCTTTCTTTTGGCACTTTAGGAAGTAATCATCCCGTACTCAATGTGGTTTCCTAATACTATTAAGTGGGGGTCCACTTCTGATCATCTGCAAACCATCAGAAAGTGCCACCAAAGTAAAATGATTATACAAGATGTAAATAAATTGCTAAAAACTTGAAATCCAAGTTGAAAAAAGCTTTGTTATCGTATTACACAGTTTTGTAAACATATTTATTTTTCGAAAATATGTGTACATAATTAAATGTAACATTTTAAACATCGAATTTTTGTTTACTTCTATTAGATTTACTCAGTGCGGTGGTAACATCTTTAACCTTCTGGAAAATCGTTGTTCTGATGGTTCCTGTTTAATTTTTTGCCCTAGGTACTTGTCAAAAGCCTTTTTAAGAAAATTACCACTGATTTGCACCTGTACATCTCCTGGTTTCCTAATATAACAATAGTAAATAGCAACAAATTATACTTCCATTGTCGATAAAATAACTTACGATTTCATACTAGTTTTACTTGAATTTTTGACATACACAACTACTGGTACAGTTCTCACAACCTCTACAGAATCAGATTGATCATTAACATTTTTATTTATGAATACATTGGTCTTCCCATTTTTTATTATTCTGGACCTACAAAATTCAAATAAATAAGTAAATAAATTTAATATTGACTAAAAACGTATATATATAGATGTAACACAAAGTGGCAAAGCTAATACTGCCCCTTACACGAGTTGTTAAACATTATCTGAGTAATTCTTATTTTATGATAAAAGTTTTCTACTTACGAACTCCTTGTATTAATCTTATCCGAACATTTTGATTCTGTAAATTTATTTCTTTTAAGAAAAGTTCTGTTGCACATTTTCCTGCGTGGCACTAAAACATTAAACGGTATTGGTGGCAGAGACCGAATTCTTCTCACCACCTTTGTGGAGTACTGCAGCGTTCTTTCTTAACTCTTCTCCTAAACACCTTCGATTTGGATTGAACTGAGTAAATTATTTTTGATTTTAAACTTAAATTTCCTTGCATTATATATTTGTAAAATTAAATGAAGAGAAAAATATTTTACTTGTCAAAAATAATCTGCCAATATGATTTTTGTTTTTAAACATTTTTGTGTCAAACAGTTTCAAAGTGTTGTTATGTGAAATTTTAACTTATTGATCTAGTTGAAAATTATAGACAAAATTGTGAGTTGTTTTTTTATACATTTTTTCAATTCAGTAATATTTGATTACAGAAATTAATTGATCCGTTTCTTTTTTTTTTAGTAAAAACCATGATAAACATGTAAGTCAAATCAAAAGTGGCCTCCAAAATTATTTAAAGAGTGATTAGTCAGTAATATACTGAATGAAACACAACATTGTACTCTAATTATTTTTATGTTCTAATTTAATGGTAAATGCTTTAATTATTTTTATGAACAAATCATCTGTATTTGTACTTCTTAAAGATCATTAGTTTGACAACTAATAAAAAATTTCAGCAGAATTATAAAAGCCTTTTTAATTATTGTTTATGAGAACTAAGCTTATTAAGGATATAAATATTTTTTATTTTGATATTGATACTAGATATATGGTCAAATATACTGAGTGCCTGGAAATTTAGTGTACAATGTACAAAATACTAGAGATTTCTTGACCTAAAATAAAACAATTTGGATCAACTTGCATTGAGCTATAGCTGCTTTGTTTAGAGGGCATTCGATTATCACAGGAAATTTTCATGCTAGAAAATACGTTTTAGATTTTTAAATGACACCGACATTAGTTAATGCAACATTGTGCTCAAGAGGTGGAAAAACTTCTAAATTAAGTTATCTATTCAATAAGAAAAAACTGATTGCAATTCCTCACACAATAACAAGATAAGAGTAGAAAAATATACTTGATATTATTATCAGGTGTTTCTACATTTTCGAAAGCATCCTGTATGGCAATTAAACATTATTAAAAAACGTCAATTGTAGGCCTAATGCCATGTCCCAAATATGGTAAAAATCGATCTCTGCGTAGTTGAGTAATTAAAGTTACCGGAAATTTGACACCTTCTAGCGGCTAAATGAAGCAACTTTGGCTACACGCAATTTGACCTAAATTGTTCTTTTATGGATCAAGGAATCTCTTCTATTACATCATACACTCAATTTTCAAATACCATGCACATTAAAGTGACCAGATTTTGATCTTGCCAAAGACGGACATGTTCAGCTGGTTCACATTGGACGGAGCTAATTTTTTCGCGCCGTGGGGCGCGAGCAAATAGCGCCGTAGGCGAAAATTTTTAAAACTTTTAAGGTCATGCGTTTTCCTGGCACTTCAGAATTCAATGAAACATACATTTACATAAAAATATATGTAACTTTCACAAGGATACTTTTTGGAATTTGATGCCTTTTTGAAATACTAATATTTTATCACGATCGACACAATACGTCGATACGTCTTCAGATTAACCTAGAAGACGTAATTACGGACATTTTAATAAAAAAATTTCAATGACGGACAAGCTTTCTGAATGACGGACTGTCCGTCATAATGACGGACGTCTGGTCACTTTAATGTACATCCACAAAACAAACAAGATTAAAAACAGTGTATATCTTGGATACATCTTCTTCAAGTTAAACTCGATTTATGAACTTTGAGCAGCACTTGCAGTTGAGGTAACAGTTGCCGGACCAGTTCCAGCTCACGGTTTTTTAATAGCGTGGGTTTATAAACATATATATCTGGTATATTAATGAAATAAACGGAAGTAGCCACCGTTTGACAAAATATACTGTACACAATATCTGCTCATATAAAATGCAAACAAAAATATCTGTTTATTAAACAAAATATATTATACAAAGTATCTGGTTTTAGTTAATAGTAAATAAAATATATTTGCAAATAAATATTAGCAAACTGTACACTTCACCATCTTATACCCGTGTGGAACTTAAATTTGGAAGCATATAAAATGCTAAGATAATGCCTAAAATAATACCCTCCACAAAATATTGCCAAAAAGCTCACCTATCAGTAAACACACGATCGTATGCCCCTACCGTCTAGCTCCGCCTTCAGCATCTCGAAGGCAAGATCGGCCGTTGTCGGCAATTAGCTTCGAGTCGTCTTAGCGTAAGTAGGGTATAATAAAACTGGTTCCTCGTTTAATACTCCTTAAAAATGTCCGATATACAATCGAGGACATTGTTGCCAGATTTCAACAATTATCGCGATTTGGTGTTGAAAAATTCGCAAAAGTCCTTCCAAAAAAAAATTCCACACATGTATATCTAACACCTAACACCACAGTTTAAAGCAATCAGTTGTGTCACAACTGCCAGTTCCATTTGAAGTTTTGGCTCACAGTTTTATTTTTTATATTAGGGCAGGGGAACCTGTGCAGAAGCTATTTTATTGGCAGAGACATACTATGTTCATTAAGTTAGCACCTTACTTACACTCCTAAACCGTGCACTGAACTTAACGCCTGGCAATAATTTAATTATTTAACTACTTAAAATTGAAGTATTAGAACGTCAAATACATATTTGTAACACAAAAAGCAATTATCCACAGACATTTTCTTGTTCTTGTAGGTACCAATATAGTTCATGTAGGTAGTATATGTATAACTTAAAAACTATTGCCACAAATTTGTTAATCTAATTACCACAATAATTAAAAAATAAAACAGGAAATAAATATACAACACTGAAAACACTCGATAAAATGCTTTCTAACACGTTACTAACAAACTGACGCCATGTGGTTACACACCAAATCGGTTAATTTGATTAATCGTCTTATTATCAAAATGAGTTGCGCAGTACGGATATTTTAGGTCAGAATCAAATCATGCGCACTAAAATGTTGGAGACACGAGTTCAACAACTGGTTACTTTAAACGGTGCCTAACACAATTCTTGTTTCAAAAAGTTTTGTGCTGCAAATTTTTCATACTTTTTTCCACGCCAGCCTGGCATTTCCAGAAGATCAGATATTTTCTCAATTTTCCCCTTTATGTCTCTACAAAACGAAATGATAAAAATTAACTGCAAATATTGAAATTCACATTATGCTTTTAAGTTTGTCCATTACAACAAAAAGATATTCTGTTTTAGCTTCATTTTGAACTCCTTTTTTTATTTTGTTTCATATCCTTATATGGGTAATTATTATTACTAGTATTATTTTTTCTTTCTTCTGCATTTTTATTATTTAATAGTAATGAAAGCCAGATTACAGTAGTGATCAAGCTTAGTGCTGCCCTCTGGAAGTGACAGAGGACAGCGGCTGGTCGACACCAAGGCTGCCAGTTACCGGGTAAGCTACTGTCGGTCACCGGTTTCAATCTTTTTCATAAAATAAGAAACATAAACTGCTCGTCAAAATTAGCATAACACTTTTTAGATTGGCGCCATTTGCGTTTTATTCGAGTTAGAGACTTGCAGTTTTTAATTTTCGATAGCCTATAGGGTTGATTTTGCCACAACTCGCTTTCACCCTTTAACAACTCAAGCACCCCTCCAAGCCACACCTACGCCAACCCCCCACCCCCTCTGGTTTCGCCCCTGTAGAAGGTTGCGTGGGATGTCTATTTGCCCCAAATTCATGTCATGACATTACTTGAAGGAACTTGAAGTTGACGGGACCCACTGTGAATGGCCGATTGAGCGCCAAATGTGATATTCTATCTTCAACTCACCCCCCTGAAAATTATAAAGAGGATTTGAAGGAGACGGACGACTCTGGGTGTGCCAAAAGAGTTCATGCATCCTCAGGAAAGCTTTCTGAGTCACCTCGCGCATCAAGACCTGCTTACAACTCCTTAAGGCGGCAATTTTCAGGGGGTGGGTTGAAGTTGGAATATCAATTTTGGTGTTCAATCGGCCATCCGCAGTGTGTTCCGCCAACTTTGAGAGCCTTCAAGTAATGCCATGATATGAATTCGAGACTAAACTAAATCCCATGAAGTGAGTGGAGGGTCGGAGTAGGTGTGGCTTGGAGGGGTGCTTGAGTTGTCAAAGGGTGAAAGCGAGTTGTGGCACCCCCACATCAATTTATTAGGCAGTATCAAGATCAATGGATTTGCTCAACAGGGGACAAACCACGCAAAACCATGCGTAAATGCAACGGGGTGGCTTAGGGGGTCTGGAAATGGGTTGAAGAGATGGGACAAAGACCAAATACACAGAACTTACTGAGGAGGTCTTAGTGTGTGCCGGGATGGAGTTTTTACCCGACAGCGTCCTTCTTACTTGATCCTGTAGGTCTCTGAAATTGCCGTCAAAATCTTGCGAATTCAAATTTCGACATGGAGTTGATTTTTGGGGTGTGGACGGCAAACCGTTTAAGTCATAGTGTAGCGACTTCAGGGTATTAAAACCAACCCTATAGGCTATCGAAAATTAAAAACCGCAAGTCTCTAACTCGAATAGAACACAAATGGCGCTAATCTAAAAAGTATTATGCTAATTTTGATGAGCAGTTTATGTAGTCATCAAAATCAAAATATAATGTTCAAAAATGTTTTTGCTTAGTGAATTCTCATTACATCACAAAATATTGCTGCAGTGTAAAGTAATCTTAACAGTATAAAATTTAAACTTGATTCATTCCAATCATGCAATATACATACTACTACTATATTGTACATACCTGAAGAGTAATATTTGTTGAGCTGTTTTAGGTCCAACAGAATGCAATTGTTCTATTTGCTTTGTATTTCCATCATTTAACATATTTAACACATATTTGGTGTGAGCAGTAGATGGACTATCATTCCTAAAAGTCAAAAAATAGATCATTGAATACAGAGTATAAGTAATACCTTACTGCACATGATTTTCTATTACTCTGTTTCCAAGCTTTTCTTTAATATTCAATTTCTTTCTTTTATCTTTAGAATTCCCAAGTTTTTTTTCACTATAAACTACAGAAGGTTCGTCAGCACATAAAGAACACAAATTGTTTTTCAGATTTTTCTTTTTTTTAAGTTGTACGCCACTAGTAATATGCTCATTATTACCACTTGGACAATCCATGTATTCACTAGAAACCTGCTTTTTATCGTCAAATACTGGCTCTTTCCTTTTTCTTGTCATATGATTCATAGTATCATTAAACTCTGCAAATGAGTTGTCATTAATATGGTTGTTTTTAACTTTTTTTGACATGGGTTCATCCTGGCTCCTTTTATTCATCAATCTAACACTGTATCTCTTATGATTCTGTGAATTACTATCCATATTTATTTCTTCAAGTAAACAACTTTGATTTATATCGTGTGTAACAATTGTTCCACTACCTCGTTCTTGTAAATGTGTTATCTTTTGTGACAATCTAACGCTATATCTCCGATAAGATTGTGAATTATTGTTGTCATTTGAGTTTATACCATTGTCTTTAACAAAGTGTCTTTTACTAGGCCTCTTCTTTGACTGAATGTAGCTGGATTCTAATGAAATGTCTGAATCTTCAAATGAACTATTCCTTTTCTTCAATGATAATCGTAAACTTTTCCTTGGAACAAAATTTATAGGAGAAATAAATGAGGTTCGCTTTGCTTTTCTGCTCTTTGGTTTTGAAATGGGTAAATCGGGTATTTTAAATTCTACGTCTATGCTGGAAATTTCACTAGGAGTACATGTATTTTGTACTTTGTTGTTTTCTTGTCTTTCGTTTAAAACTGGGCTGTCATATTTCTGAAAACATTTTTAAATCAGCACTGGCGGTATTAATATGATTGTTAACTAGAGGCATAATAAGCAATATATGTAACTAATTAGGTACAGTACAATTTGGGCATATTGCTTATACGTATAAAAACGATAATATTCAACTCAAATTCATACTTGATTAAGAATCTTGTCACGTTTTTTTCTTCATTGAATAAACAACTTTTTGAAATGGGAATTCAAAAATTCAAATTAAATGTCATGTTATTAAATTCATTGTGATACATTACTATCAAGGACAGTGGAAAGAAGATTTGCAGTAAATCAAAGACATAAAACTCAAATGGTAATGTGAGTGATCCTTAAAAATAAATACCGTTTAAGTTAGACTTGGTAAAAACGATTTAAGACACTGCAACTAAATCGGAATTAACCAAAGAATAAATCGGAATTAAGTACAAAATAATCATCGTTAGACAATTTCATTAGATAATAATAACCAATCTTACCAGGATTCTTTTTATTTTGGTAAAGTGAGGATGATCTTCAATTGGACTACTGGCGGCTCTTGTTGCTTTTGCCGTTAACTGTACAATTTCTTGTCTAACTAATTTTGATACCTCATTCTGTATGTTATTCCAAGACAACCTAAAAAAATATTGGAATTACAAATGATTTTGGAACTTGTGTCGAGACAAAGCTTTGCATACTTTTAATTAAAAGTTTGCTTATGCTTAATGTTCGAACAGAAAAAATAATAGAGATTATAGAGACTAAATAAATATTCAATGTTCTGTTTAAATAAGGAATGAAAAAAGTTATATATTAACAATTTCTACGTAATAGTTATCTTACTTTGGTGTATTTTCCTTATTTTTGTCTTCTTTTGACAGCGATGATCTGGTAGGTATTTTCAAAGTATTGATAATAATGGATTCTAATTTATTCATCAAATTTGATTCCATTGCATTAATGTGTTTCTTAATTATCGGACTTAAGTTCTGTTGGGTAATATCGGCCATACTGAGTGCGGAAGAAATGTTCAAAGAAGATAAAGATTCTGGCCTTTCTATAGCCGTATTATATCCTACTGATTCGTTTATAACCTTCAAAGGTAATTTATTTTTTTTCACAGTGTACGGAGTTTGATAAGCAGGTGCAGGTCTTTTGAACGGTGTACTACCTAATTTTGAACTTTGAAATAGACTTGGATTATCTTTTTTGTATTGAGAGACGGCCTCGCTGACTTCTGGTTTGTTCCTCATTTTTTTAACCCTTTGTGCAAATTCCAGAGTTTGTACAGTTTCATTACAATCTTCTGGGTTTGAGTTGACACATGCTATTAAGGATATAAAATTTTTTGTATTTAGTGAATCTGAAACAATTTTTTTTAGATAAAAAAACATGAGCTTATTGTTTAATTAAGCATAAGAGTCTATCAGTCCATAAGTCTATCAGAGCATAAGAGTCCATGTTCTATTTATATCTACAAGGGTTGGCCCATAAGTTCCCAGACACTTGAAGGTTTGAATTTTTGACATTAAATTTCTCTATATTTAATCCAAATCAGTTCATGTTTGGTATCATTTTGTAGCATTTTTATTTCTCTTTAAAATACTGCATTGATTTTTATAGTTGTAATTGAAAATGTAACTTTTAACAGTCAAATGGCCGAAGAAAAAATTGCAATTCGCGTATTACTGCGCTACTATTGGAAAAAGAGGCTGAGTGCAAGGGTGGCAGCCAAGGAAATTTGTGGAGTGGAAGGAAATTGGTTTGATTATAAATGTTATTATGAAATGATTTTTTGGTCGTAAGTGTCCGGGGACTTATGGGACAACCTAGTATTGTTAAATCTACTATTCACAGAATTTAATATATTGAAGATGAAAATATTTTGAAGTATGGAGTCCTTCTTATTATACCGGAAATCGCCATTAATTTATCGCCCTCATTTCCTCTTTGTTTTATTTAAGTTATTAATTATAATTATTCTACTAATTTTCAGGATGCATTCATTTGTAATTCAATGCACTTATTACACCTATTGCTTTAATCATTATATTCTTTTAAATTCATTAAATTACATAATATAAAATTAGAAACTAATTGCAATATTTTTATGTTTATCATGCTTTTGGAGTCATTAAGTTACATGGGTGAAATAAGGACACTTCCTTATTTCTCCACCATATATTCTGTATCTGTACTGTTTAAAATCTGTGCCATAATTGTATTACAAGAATTAGGGTCCGGAAGGTGTGTCACAACGCAGGGTTGGCACTATACAACTCTATGATCTTTAAAGTGTAAACAGTATTTTTAAACACCTTGTAAATTATATACACGCGTATTTCTTGCCCGTGCATACATACGCCACTGACCCTGCCTAGTAATGCATAAGATATGAAACAAAAAAAAACGTCATCAAAGTTGGCCGAGTAAAAAAACACGTATTTCTATTCTATCTTAAATTTATTTAAATGTCAAAGCTGTCACCTTATATGGCAGCCATTATTTTTTTACAACTGTGACAGTCACTTGTCAAAAGTTTGACATAACTGAAAAGCTTCGACATGACTGCTATTTCTATCTCTCTCGTTCAAAGCCAGGTTTAATGACTTTTTTTTAATGGCTCGTTATAACCACTATCAGGGCAATATGAGAATCTAATTACAACAGATTGTAAAAAATATGTTATATCTACAAACCTTGTAACATTAAGGTAATAATAGATTGTCTGTATGGAATATAGGATGCATTTGTAGAGAGGGCCGTCATAACTTGACCTATACAGAGCAGCCCTTTATTAATATTTACACCTTCTTGAAAAGTACTGCCTTGATTTCCAGTTTTTCTTACGCTTTCACATCCTGCTAGATCTACAAGATTTAACTTGGAGCACGTTTCACGATCTCTGAAGACAAAAATAAAATAAGTTTAGTTTTCCATATTGAGGCAGCTCTTAATAATGAAAAAGTATTGTGTATTTTTAAGTAAAATGAATTTTTTAGGCTACAAAAATGTCCCTGAGTACGTCTAAACACCACCGAAGACATTGGGAACATGGTCCATTGAAAGCATTATGCAGAGAATAGTCTGAATGAATGTAGAAGTTTAACGAGTCAACCCTCCACCCATTGAGAAGTGAATTCGACGATATACTGGGTGTCTATGAAGGTAGAGTGCACTGAATAACTTTTGAACGGCAAAAACGGCAAGCATTTTGGGTTTTCACGCCTTGTATATTTTTGTTTAACTTCAGTTTACAAGTCATTCTGAATAACAAGGTATCAGGTTAATTAATTTTTATGAGGCTTTTTTTGTTTGTTTTTATTTTTAAATCTCAAAGGTTTCAAATCTTGTGCTTAAAAAATGTATCTAAGATTGCCCTATTAAGTTTGGTATTGAAAAGAGTAAATTTCAAGATTTTAAAAACATAACGTACCTGGGGTATTCCCATTTGAAAAAGAGAGTTAAATGATCTTCAAATTAAAAATTGTAATTTTACAATTTTAATGAAAATCGTTTTTTAATATCCAGCTAATTAATATAAAATATTTTGATGTTTTGTTGCTTCAACCGCAGAACTAGATTTAAAAATAAAAACTGAAATTCTGGAAAAAAATTAATTAGTATGAAGTCGTCTTACTCGGAATGACTTGTAAATTCACATTTTACAAAAGTATGCAGTGTTTCACTTAAAAATCTAAAGTTCCCATTTATTTTTCACATGTAGTTGGTTATGGAAAAACGTGAAAAGTGATAAAAGCCTCCAAATTTCGTGTCATTTGCAACAGCATAACCCGAAATGCGTATCTCTCTCCGTTAAAAAATTATTGAGTGTATCCTATTTTTGTAGACACCCTGTATGTACAAGCTAACAAGAAAAAAAATTAAAACACACTGCACTATTAAAAATAGGTAAAATGGAATTAATACGATGTACCTATTAATACCTATCCACCTTATACCGTTAATCATAAAATTAGAGATTAGTAGTTCTAAAATCTAGTATTTATTGACACATTTATCACCAAATTATTAAAATCACTCAATGCTACTATCCAAGTACATTCATTTTGCATAATCTTATACAGGGTGCGGAAAATTGACCTCACCGATTTGAGAAGCTAATAAAACCCATATCAAGCAATATACAAAAAAGATACATATACATATTTCTGAAAATTACTCACAAATCGGTTTTGGACCAATGTGTTTTAAAAAGGGCATCATTCAAACGGCGACGTCCATTGTCAATAGAAAAGAAATATTCATAATTCTGAAAAGTACACAGAATTCGGTTTACACACCTTACACTGTCAATACACTAACTGGGCTTCTTCTGGCAGCTTTCCAGGACCCTGCGAGTCATTTCGGGCACAATAGTAGCAACTTTTTGAGTTATTGGCTGTAAAGGGTTCCAAAGTTTATGGACGATATTGGTATACCTGGGATTTCAGGTAGCCCCACAGAAAAAAAATGTGGTCAAATCTGGAGACCGAACGGGCGATATTCAATATCGGGGAACCGCAGTTTTTACTCTCATCAGCGAAGGGCGGTGAACTCCCGATCATGCCGTGATATGAACTGGAAATGCATGAGCAAAGCTGTTTTATTTTACACACGCCCATTGCTGTACCTCCACCCCCCGGCTATGCCCCTTCCCAAGTCGGGGAGGTCATTCTGCCACACTTTGTACATATGGCACCAAAAATACCCCCTAATAAATAATATTTATATAGTTATATAGACTTACCTATACTTAATGTTGCAATAAATGGTGAAAATGGCATGTGATCTTGAACTATTCGCATTCTGTTTAGTACCAGTTGTATGTCTATTTTTATTTCCTATCTTTAGTAAATGCTTAGCTTCGTGACAATTAAAAACATTTACTTGCTTAAATCCATGTACCTTAAAGCCTAGCAAAATAAAAAATAGATATTACAAAACTTCTTAGAGGAAATTGCCTTTTTTATTAAAAATTGAGAATAGTTTTTGTTAACTGCTTTAAATTCCATAAAGGATGAAAGAAATATACAGGGTGTCCGAGAATTGAATGTATAACGTAATACCAGAAATTCTTCCGACACAAAAAGAAAACAATTTGCTTGCTTATTGCTAAAGTTGCTTTTAAAACCAACCCTATAGGCTACTGAAAATTAAAAACCGCAAGTCTCTAACTCGAATAAAACACAAATGGCGCTAATCTAAAAAGTGTTACGCTAATTTTGATGAGCAGTTTATATTGAGAGTAAAGCAACACATAGGCAATTCGTGTAGCATGGTGATGGCGGTTGCCTCAATTTAATTTAATTGCAGTAGTCCCATATCAGTTGGTGCTGTTATACAACCGCTATATGTTGAATAATGTGATATAATTGCATAATAAAATAGACATGTAAAAGTCTACTAGTTACTTTTGTGTATTGCATTTATGACGCATACGTCTCTGTGGCGCAGCCCATTTCTGCCAGCTTTATTATATTTAAATAATATAATAAATAATATGATAAATAATGTAATAAAGGACAATTGTCGTATCCATTGTATGGAGTCTGTGTTTCAGAAATCTCACCAAAAATAACATTGGGCCAAACGATATGATTCTGGGCTCGTACAATACAATAGCCAATCCTGTAACTTGGTTTTTAGGTCATTTTGGTAACTTGAAAAAAAATCATGATATTAAAATGTTTCAAGACAGTGACTACACCGTACAGAGTGGTAAAAAAACTAGGAACAGTCATGAGACATACACATGATAAGTGTAATACATGAAAGCAACAGTAGCCTTTCACAAATTTGCCATATTTTATTATGAAATTGTATCATACTATTCAACGTATTGCATATAATAGAGAATATACGACAATACGTGAGCAAATATCAATGTGAGACACCCAAAGAGTTTTTGGGTTTTGCAGGTCCTTTATTTACAAATCTATAATGCCCTATAATCATTTAGAATAATCTATAAAATACCAGTGAATATAGACATAAAAAAAACGTCATCACAGTTGTAAAATAAATAATGGCAGTCATATAATGCAACAGCTTTGACAATTAAATACTGTTATAAATTTAAGATAGAATAGTAATACGTCTTTTTTTACTAAGCCAACTTTGATGACTTTTTTTTTGATCGCTCATTACTTAACACATCCGTTTTCAAGTCAAAATAATTATAGTCAAAATAATTATTGGGTAAATAACGCTACTTTTGTTCATAAAATTTCATTTCTACTGCTACGTTTTACTATATTATATAATCGTTATTTCTTCCTTATTATTAACTTTCAGATTTATTTATTATAAACTTACATACAGTATGTGCCTAAAGTAAAGTACCTTACCCTCCCCTTTAACTTTTGAACAACTACACCGAATCGAAAGATATTTGATATGTAAAGTAAAGCTAAAAGACATGTTTTTAGTTAATAACTCTCTAGTTATTACACTGTGTTAGTGCCATCTTCAACTATTATTTAAATAATAGTTGATGGCGTGCGGCACTATAGTCAAAAGTTTTTTAAATGACAACAATGTGCGACACTCGCCTTATTTGAGAGCTGTTTCAAATTGCTTTTCAACCGTATTTTTGATTTTGACATGTTTGTTTTATGAATAATTGGCTTAAAAGTTTGATTTAACGGACTCATATTTTATTTAGTTGAAAATACAATATAACAAAATGTTTTTAAAATAAATGCTCAAAATGTTCAGTTTCCACTTGCTGACAGTAGAATGGTGTTGCAAAACTCTTATCTCCCTCGTTAAAGTGTTTCTATGGAAATTAATCTACATTCTTTGGTCACTCTCGTTAATTGTCATTCAAAAGTTAAATACGGCGTAAGGGACTTTAGACGCGCATTGTATTTGTATTTAGGGTCTGAGTATAAGATTACCCATGTGGCTAATCTTCGCGTTTTAGTTTATAGTTTTCTTATTACCAATAATGACAATAATTATTATATTATATACCTTTAACTATTAATGGAGATTTATTGCTTTCTTGGAGTAAATCGAAAACCTTCTCATTATAAATTTCAATAAACGATATCAAAATATCTATTTCACTGTTATCATCTCCAAGATGCGATTCAAAAAATTGGTCTAACGTTCTGGGTACCAAACCAAGATCTTCGTCACTTTCTAACTAAAATATAGACCGAATAAAAAAAATCAATCAAACCTAAAGCTAAAATACATGACTGCTTGTCCCCATT
The DNA here is from genome assembly GCA_029963805.1 of Aromia moschata. Lineage (NCBI taxonomy): Eukaryota > Metazoa > Arthropoda > Insecta > Coleoptera > Cerambycidae > Aromia > Aromia moschata. Next base: position 97,036 of record JAPWTK010000129.1, on the reverse strand, counting down.
GTATATGTTTTCCCAGTTCCAGTTTGGCCATATGCAAATACTGTAGAATTATATCCCTTTTTAACACACTCCACTAAAGGTTTAACAGTTTCATTGTAAACAGTTTGTTGATCCACTTCTTCTGTGAAGATTTTGTCCAAGTGGTATGTCTGGGAACGATCCAGTACTAGTAAAATCTATAATTTAAAATATGTAAACCTTTTTTTCAATAAACCGTATAATAATGTTAAGCATGTAAGTTTACTTACTGGAGGTTGTTTACTTATAACTTGCAAACAAGAACTTGTTCTGTCTTGATTTAAGGTTGGTCTAATTCGTAGTGAAACATTCACAAAATCGACTGATTTATCTTCCATTATATTTCCACAATCACAAAACAGACTACATATAGCAAACTGAAGCCACAATGCGTACAATATTGTGATGATTGTGATTCAACTCTTCGATGTTTAAATTTAACTTACCCCATTAATAACCGTTTTAACATGTATGAATGTTGTAGAAGTTATCTGCATTACCGTCTAAAACGTGATTTTAGCTGCTTACGATTTGACACAAACTGAGGAAAAATGAGTTATCTCACCTCACTTCCGTAGTTGATCTTTAGGGATGTTGTTCAAATAGAACCGTGGCTAACGTAGGTGTTTTACGTTAGCCACGAATAGAACGTACCATTAGCTGAGAAAACGCTGAGGCGAGCAATTGAGGATTTCGTGCAAATCGTAAGAAACTGTTGTACAACGACAATCTGCAGATGTAAAGGCCGCTTTACAGTTCGCAATTTTTATTGCCGGCAAGAAAAATTGCAGCAATTTTTATTGCGCGCACGCGTATTTGTGTTTATTTGTTAAGAAATTGTTCAAACCGACATAAATACGCGTGCGCGCAATATAAATTGCTGCAATTTTTCTTGCCGGCAATAAAAATTGCGCACTGCAAAAGCGGCCTTAACTGTCGGCGCATTATAAAAAGTGAGAGGAGTTTTGACGTCACAAAATACTCTTTAATGGTGTTTCAAAATTACAAAATAAACCAAGTTTTGACAACTTTGACGTATACCTTTGATAAATAAAACTTTTTTAAGGTTTATTATAGCGCTTTTATGTTATCTAACCTCAAACACTTGACCCTCTACTTCACGGGGTGAAACCATAAAGAAACCAAATTTGGTTTCTTTATGGGTGAAATTAGCATTCACGACCTCGCAACATGCTACGAGTGCGATGTTGCTAGATGCACCTTAAGTCGTAATAATTTCAGCAACGAGCTAATGTGATATTTCGCAATGTTAGATATATCCCCTTACATGCATTAAAGAAAGTCAAGTAAGTCTAACTAGACAATTTTATTTATAATATAATAATAATAATAATAATTTTCAGAGATGAAATAATTGACTTTGAAATTAGCATATTTTTGATAATTCCTCAAATCTGGGGAAAACTTATAAATAACGAAATGGCCGCGTGGTATCGGTGGCAGCAATCCCATGGGTCTATTTGCCTAGGCGATCCATATCCAATAGAAACGCGGCATTCTAATTTAAACCTTGATTGTTGTTGTTTTAGGAAGCGTCCCTAATGGAAAATTTTGATTCGCATCAAATTGTTTTGTGCATTATTTTGTGATAAAACTATTATTTATTTTCTGATTGGCATTTAAGGATATAATATAAATTATTCTACTCATTGGTAAGTAAATACTGTTCTAAATGACTTATCTAACCTATAAATGATTAGTATTACAAGAACATAATAAGATATGCATGAAAAGAATGAAAATATACGTGTAATTTAATTAATTGTTAGGTTTAGCAAAGTTCTTTTCAGTTTACTCTTAATATGAAATAGTCTTGTAAATGAGCATGTGAACATATTAAAAAAATTGAAGTTTCTTAGCGTTTGAACCTTAAATTGTAATGAAATATGTATTATGTGTTTTTAGAGTGTTCTTCATTGTGCCATGCAACAACAAGCGTTCTACTTCATCAGTAGGAGGTATATTCACGATGTCCAGCAGGTATGTACAAGTTAAATACAATTTAATCTGGATGTGAAAATTTTCTTATTTTAATCTCCATTGACTTTTTATGTTTCCAAATAATTTCTATTTACTATGTCAATATGTTTGATACTGTATTGTTTAATACTTTGTTTAATTAATTTAATTTGTCTAATATTGTTAAAATGTTTATAGTTGTAGAAATAAATAATTTCAAGTAAATTGTTTTTATTTATTCCACCTTGAATGAAAAAATCATAAAGTATAATTTTATGCAGCAACAACGAGTTTGCTGTATGAAAAATTGAATTGTAAAATGAAGTTGGCGATGCCAATGCAATACAGTATCAAAACATATTGACATAGTATACAGAAACTATTTAAAAACAAAAAAAAGTCAAAGGAGATTAAAATAAGAAAATTTTCACATCGACATTAGGTTGTATTTAACTTGGACATGCTGGACATTGTGAACATACCTCCTACCGATGAAGTAGAACGCTTGTTGTTGCATGGCTATAGAGCCATGCAACAAGAGTGTTCTTCACTGTATAGACAGTGAAGAACACTCTAAAAACCATATATCTAATGGCGGCACTTCACTTGGCGTAGCGTATTCGTATATTTGTTGTATTCGCCCAAAAACGGCGATGTGTAGAGAAGCTATTCGCTATATTTGCTTTATTTGTACAAATAACGCGAATAGCGCTAACAGCAAATACGCGTTTCCGTCCACTTGTCGGTTTTCAATCACATATCAAAGAAGCCAAATAAGGCGAATATTTGCGGTAACTGTCCACACTCGGTTCCACCAGCGCCGTGTTCGTCATGGTCTTTCAGTAACTTTGTACTTATGTAGATTTAACATGTATTGGTAATAAGAAGCATTCAGGTAATAAGCTGATGTCGCTGTCAACACGTCCGTCACTGTATTCACTGGTTCTAAATATTCAAACATATTTGGCATATTTGAGTATTTTGATATATGTGTGGATGACATGTTTGGAATATTTGCGAATACATCAAATATTTGGACAAATACAGCGATACTCAAACACAAATCCGCTACGCCAAGTAAAGTGCCACCATAACGCTGGATTTATAAACTCTGCGTTCGCGTTCGCATTGGCGTTCGCGTCGGCGTTGCCGTTGGCGTTCGTAGTAAGAAATATCTTCGATTTATAAACTTTGCGTTGGCGTTCGCGTTCCGTTGTGATTTGACACTTTTATAACCTAAAAATCAAAATAAAAATATTGCGAATGGGTAAACACAACACAACATAATACAACAATTAAAACAAACTCGTAAAATAACTCAAAAAACAATGTAGAAACATTGAACACAACGTCGAAGCGTCCTTACCACCATTATTTCACGATGTAAACAAACCACACGTGATTATTTTACTGCAATGAATATTCGTTGTCACGTCAGTGCTACGAACGGCGAACGGCAAAAGTTCGACTTGAATCATCTCGAACGCCGGCGAACGCCAGCGTCGGACGCCAGCGCCGTTTATAAACGACTCTACCTAAAACTGCTGTTTTAACTTTGGACGCGAACGCCAGCGCCAGCGCCAGCGCGAACGACGAGTTTATAAATCCAGCGTAATACTCCTATATTGCTGGTGCCCGTAAGTAGCGGTGTCACGGGGTAAGTGAGACAGCAAATGACTACTTGACCTGTTGTGCGCAAGCGTCACGAGTCTGGTGGGGCAATTGGCTGTTTGTGACTGGATGTTCAATTATCAGTCATGCGCGTAAGACTCGAAATAATAACGAGAGAGAGACAGACGCATATATGTCTGCACCGTGGTGATTTCGCCAATCTCCAGACCCTTCTAGCAATATAGGAGAATTAGATATATGCTAAAAACACATAATATTTCATTATAATTCTAAAGGGGCGTACAAACCTGCACACGCATGCGGTGAGAAGCTACGCATATGCGTGCGTACCCAATCCATTCGCGCTCAGAGCATTCGTTGTAACTTTTATCGCCGCATATGCGTGCGTGATCAAATCGCTCCATCAATGCGTGGTAAAAATGTCTAAAGAGTTGGTTATGGTCAGTGCCGCATTTGTAGTCATTAGTAGTTTATTAAAAAAGGAAAAAAGATAAGAAAAGTAGACGATGGTGGATGACGCATTTATTTAAAAGAAGAACTCGACATATGAGCTCCGATTTATTAGTAGATTTGGCTTTAGAACCAAATACCGGACAATTTCAAAACTTTGTACGTATGCCATTAGAAGACTTTGAATACCTAATGTAATGAAAAATATACAGTGTTAAGAAAGGCCATATCTGCTAAAGAGCGCCTAGCTATAACATTAAGTTTCCATATTTAATTCTTTTGAAATTGTTTCCCATGTATCCTCTTTCTTCGTTTTTGAACAATAGAACTTATTTTTTTGGATCCCGTAATAAAGGGATTTTTTCATATAGATCTATACACTGTTCATTTGACCACTCCATTTTCCAGCGTCCAGCCACAAATACATATAAATATGTCGTCAACAACCCCGCACTAGTCTCGCTTTAAACTAGAACGGCACAAAAAACCCGTCCAAATTGAGCGCGAACGCACACGTATGTTTCTTTGATGTGCGCCAAAAAACCGACACCAGTCTGGCTCACGGTATGCGCGCTCAAGTCATTCGCGAGAGGTAACGCATGCGGCGAGAAGCCACGCAAATGCCGTCCAGATTTGCATACGTATGTGTATGCGTAGCTTCTTGCCGCATGCGTGTGTGGGTATGTACGCACCTTAAGGTTCAAACGCTAAGAAACTTATATTTTTTAATATGTACACATGCTCATTTATGAGACTATTTCATATCAGTATTTCACTTCAGTAAACTAGAAGGACCTTTGCTATACCTAACAATTAATTAAATTACACGTCTCTTTTCATTCTTTTCATGCATATCTTAGGTATTATTTTCTTGTAATACTAATCATTTATAGGTAATTTAAAGGATAAGTAATTTAAGTACAGTATTTACTTACCAATAAGTCGAATAATTTATATTATATTCTTAAATGCCAATCAGAAAATAAATAATAGTTTTATCACGAAATAATGCACAAAATAATTTGATGGGAATTAAAATTTTCCATTAGGGACGCTTTCTAAAACAACAACAATCAAGGGTTAAATTAAAATTAAAGTTTTAAAATTAAAATGCCGCGTTTCTATTGGATATGGATCGCCTAGGCAAATACACTCGATTCCCTCTTAAGTCACCAAATCCGTGCATCATCTCGCTTAAGTCGTGAAATTTTTTTCTCTCTTAAGTCGCAATCATAACCTCAACATTTTCGTGTTTTTAGTTGCAAAAATAAATATTTACGCTGGATTTATAAACTCTGTGTTCGCGTTGGCGTTGGCGTTCGCGTCGAAAGTTAAAAACAATAGTTACAATGATGTGATTTATAAACACCGTCGGCGCTGCCGTTGGCGTTGACGTTCCGTTCAACTTGATTCAAGTCGAACTTTTGCCGTTCGCCGTTCGTAGCAAATTCGTAGCACTGACGTCACAACGAATAGCATTGCAGTAAAATAATCACGTGTGGTTTGTTTACAGCGTGAAATATTGGTGGTAAGGACTCTTCGACGTTGTGTTCAATGTTTCTACTTTGATTTTTGAGTTATTTTACGAGTTTGTTTTAATTGTTGTATTGTGTTGTGTTGTGTTTACCCATTCGCAATATTTTTATTTTGATTTTTAGGTTATAAAAGTGTCAAATCACAACGGAACGCGAACGCCAACGCAAGTTTATAAATTGAAGATATTTCGTAAGTAACGCCAACGCGAACGCAGAGTTTATAAATCCAGCGTTAGATATACCACAGCACTTGTTATTATGAAAAATGAGCCAGCTGAACGAAAAAATCAACGTAAGTATACCCAGTCGTGCGTGACAAAGTTCAATTTTCCACTTGAATGAATGTTTTAAAGGTTAAATATTTTTAAAAAGACACCTAACCTATTTTAAAGGTTAGGTGTCTATATTTAATGTATTACACAATCATTTTTTTTTCAATAAAAATTGTACATATTCATGCGAGAATCCAATTTCCAAATGTAGTTCTAAAACTTTTACAGGCGGCGACTTAAGAGGGACAGTTTTGTGACATAATAGGGAAAAACGTGGTGAAATAAGAGGAAATGTGAATTAAGCGAAAGCGACTTATGAGGGAATCGAGTGTAGACCTATGGGATTGCTGCCACCGATGCCACGCGGCCCTTTCGTTATTTATAATTTTTCCCCAGATTTGGGGAATTATAAAAAATATGCCGACTTCAGTCAATTATTTAATCTCCGAAAATTATTATTGTAATTATTATTATTCAAAATGTCTAGTTTGACTTACTTTACTTTATTTAATGCATGTAAGGGGATATATCTAACATAGTGAAATATCGCGTCAGCCTGTTGCTGAAATTATTGCGACTTAAGGTGCATTTGGCAATATCGCACTGATAGCGTGTTGCGAAGTAGGGATGGGCATTCTAGTTCACTTTGATGAATAGTTCGTACCGAAACAGCCCCGGGATTCTAAGTTGGTAACGTATCGAGCTCGATACGATAGGAGTTTCCCTCGATACGATACTAGTTTGGAATTCTAAGTTGCTATCGAATTTTCCCTCGGGTATCGTCGGAGAATTACGATAGAACGATAAATTTCAAGAAAGGGAGATGTGGATTTTATAACTAATAACAACAATTTTCCTTTCTGTGACTATTTCTATACCGAATGTGTAGAGGGAAACTTAAAACGTAATAAGCGTCTCGCTAACCATAATGTGTTATAAAAATAATACACAAAAATAATGAATTGTAAAGGGTTTGTGTTAATTTTCGTAAATTTTCTGGAACATAATTGAACCTTTATTGTAAGTTCTGGTGCCCATCCATAAGGTATGTAGATGAATAATAGAGGTGCTCGTGGTTAACACTTCATATGCACTTAATAATATGTAATTTGCTATTTTTTTAATATTGCATATTCATATTTTTTAGGTTTCGAGATGCCATTCAAAGTTTCAAAGTGGATGCCCATTAGCAAATTCTTTTAGAGGCGATGGAACAAAATTAGTTGTACTCGTTACTGGAAAATGTGTTGGGCCCGTAGGGGCGAGATACAAATGGGAAATTGTGGGCTGAAACCACAATACATATGCTTGTATTGTGGGCTGAAACAACATAAAAACTCAATGCTCCTGGGTTTGGAGATAAGACCACTGAAAAATTTGAAAATTGAAAAATGGTAAAATGTAAACAAAAGCAATATTTAACTGTTTAACATTTGTATATAACTATTAATTTTCAGACGTGGGCTGAATTTAAATACCATAATAAAAAGAAGACTGCATATCCGAAGAAACTTGCCTCAAACTGGTGGAAAGCCATCTGAAGGAGAATTATCCAAGGTACTCCGAGTTGAAGTTTTAGGATAAAATTTTGTACGAATATGTGAGCCTGAATTAGACATACTCCTACAGAGCAAGAAAATATCGATAAACAATAAACTTTTTTCCCTTTTTAAACCCTTGTTTCCTTTGATATACCCCCGCAACGACATTATTTTCTTGCTTGGCGACAATATATCTATTAATTGCCTCGCTCTCTTACTTAACTTACTTAAGCGATATAACTCTACGAAACATCTATTATGCTATGAGATGATTTACAAACAATCAAAGCCCTTATCTTAATCTTCAAATAAACTTTACAAACATTAACAAACGCAGAGGAATGAAAATACAAAATCGCTTTAAAAATTGAAATGTCTACCCTTGAAGCAGCCATAAATTATTGCAGTTAGACGATTATCTAACCTTCTTTATCGAATTGGATTAGAGAGAAATAGATATATCGTTTTGCTAAAACGATAGCTAGCTTAGTATCGAGATTTTGGTATCGAATGAATGTCAAAAATACGATACGATACCAAGTTAGAATTCCAAATGTAGGTATCGTATCGAGTCAAACGATACGATAGCAAGTTAGAATCCCTGCCCAGTTCATCCAACTGAATAGTTCTTTTTTACAGTTCAAAACGAACTATAGTTCTTTCGTTCCCTACATTTCTCTTGTGAAACGATGAAATGAACGTGATGCGTACGAACGCGGTAGTCAACAATCAACGCACAAGGACCGAAATTTCGGCAGCGGCAGCTACAAACAACAGTACACACTAGTACCCAGTACATCAGTTGCGGTTGGTGATATTTCAGTTAGCCATATCTTGAAAACGACGCATGGGACCCACTTCACTTTTTAGGTGATGACTATATACCTTTTACAGAAATGATTTATAGTGAAAAAACCGCCAACAGTTTGCCAAAAAAATTTCAAAAAAACTGGAGCACTCCCTGGGATCTCAGTAACGCTCTGTGGAATATTTGCAGTATTTTTTTTTTCATAATCTAGAAACAAATATAAAGGAGAGGTGAGGAGTTTTTCGATTTGTTACAAAATATTTTTTTTTCAAAAAAGTTATGGCCATTTTAATTTTGGGAAACAAAATGTTCCTATAAAATTAAAATTAAAATGGCCATAACATTTTGAAAAAAAAATATTTTGTAACAAATCGAAAATCCTCTCCTTATATTTGTTTCTAGATTATGAAAAAAAATTACTGCAAATATTCCACAGAGCGTTACTGAGATCCCAGGGAGTGCTCCAGTTTTTTTTTTAAAAAAATTTTTTTTTTTTTCTTTTTTATTTTTATTTTTTTAATTTTTATTATTTATTAATTTATCCATTCAATATTTTTGACAAAACAAAACGGGGGCAGACCAAAACAAAAAAAAAAAAAAAAAAAAAAAAAAAAAAAAAAAAAAAAAAAAAAAAAAAAAAAAAAAAAAGCGGCGCAACAAAAAAAACAGAAGGTTTTTCATTTTTAAAAAAGCCAATAAAAAAAGGCCCCATAAAAAAATTAACACGGGGGCCCCCCGGAAAAAAAAAAACGTTTTTTATGACAGGAATATTTCAGTGTCACTGTTTAAACCAGTTCATTCTATTTCACGTTTCCCATCCGGTCTGTTGATTCCCAATCCCCCCCACCACACCCAAAACAAAAAAAACCCCCCCCCCCCCAACACACCAAAAAAAAAAAAGGGGGGGGGGGGAAACCCCCAAAAAAAAAAAAAAAAAAGCGGCCCCCCCCCCCCGTTTGTTTCAAAATAAAATTTTTTAAATATTTTGGGGGGGGGGGGGGGTTTAAAAAAAAAAAAAAAAAAAAAAAAAAAATTTGCGGCCTTTTTAGGGTCCCTTTAAAACAAAAAAGGAAGAAAAAAAAAAAAAAAAAAAACCTATTTGGGGGAAAAAAATTTTTTTTTTCCTTTTCTAGCAAAAACAAAAAAAGATTTTGCTATTCTTGCCATATAATATATATATATATATATATATATATATCCATACAAGATACGTTGTTACTTCCAAATCAGATACTCAGTGTACCTTGTCACTTCATATATAACGTTGTCACTTCCACTTTCGGAAGTGACAACGAAATGCACAATTTTTTACAGAAATATGATGTAGATGGCATGAACAGTTCAATTCTGAAAATCATGTAGGAAGTCACTTTGCACCCAATACATGCGCAAAACTTTCTTTTAGTTCCAGCGTAGATCTCTGGCGCTAGTGTCGCAAATAGACGTGTGACGGGCAGAACGAACTGACTTCCAGGTTTAATCGCATATGTTCGCGTGTATTTATTACTATGAAGTTTGGCAACACATCAAGCGGTTTCTATAAAAAGTGGATGTTACATTTTAACTGTTTAATTTTATGAAACAGTGAGCGTTGTGACTTCCTCTACTTTTATGGAAAAATTCTTTTTTTGGAGAAAGTCAGTTTTATGTTCTTAAAACTACGGAAAAAAAACGATATTATCTGAAGTAAAAATAATTTTCTTGTTCAAGAATTATTTATTTATCACTAGATGTATTATATTAATGATTAAGTTCAATAATTAAACTTTGCTTTAAATAATACAAACAAATAAAAAATATTTTTTAAACAGAAAAATATTTTTAATTGATAATTGTACCAAAATGTATTTAATATAAAAATGAAGCATTACTTCAGAAAACAATGGTAAAATAATACAGTTTGTCTCATAAGTAATAATACATAAATTAATAACAGATTCTTTACAAAAAAATAGTCCAAAAGTCATCGACAATCAAGATACAGGATGATAAAGTTCATTTGATTTTTTTAAATTTTGGTCATAAATTTCGTAATAAATAGTCATTTTTAGCGAAATTTATCATGGGGTTCTTTGTTATAGCAAATCTGAATATTTAACCCATTTAAACTTATCTCATAAAGGGCGCCACTTGCACCATTTAATTTTGACTTCCTTGATGACCTTAGTGGTTCATAGAACATGATGCAAAAAATATTTTTTTGAATTCGACTAGCTACACCAAACTTATTTAGTTGGCCTAATTCCCCGGCTCACAGACTGGATTAGTGGTTATGCCGATGAATTAATTCTTATTCTTTTGTTGCCTAAAATGTGAGAGTCAGCACATTTATAAATATATTGAGACATTCAAGGTTTTAAAAACTAATCGTAACAAAATGAAATGTATAACCACAGCATAAAGTTATGCTGTGTCTATAACTTCATACCTGTGCAGATAAGAAACTACGAATTCGTAAATAATGGTTAGCCAAATTCAAGACGCAAAAAAATATCTATGTACATACGACTAATTCAGAACATAACATCTTTATTATTAAAAAAACTGAATGGTTGAATCCGTTATTTTGTGATGGTTACTTTCCCTTGATTTTTAATTATTATTAATAATTAAAATGATAAAAATAATGTTGTATTAATTTATTCATTATATACAAGGTGTCCTGTAACAAAGTGCAAATATTGTAACTAGATTATTCAAAAGAAGACAAACAAATTTGACGTTTTGAAGTCAAAGTTGTCATTTTGACGATATTAAAGACATTTGTTTCTTGTTTAGTTCCTATACAAAGTGTCAAAATTTACATGTCTCGAATAAAATTTTCGATGTGACTGATAGTGTTTACAGTTTAATGATTATTATTGTTCGTTTAAATGGCACATGTTTATGAAAATTTGTATAAAAAAAATTAAAGTTAATTGAAGAGTTCTACAACTTAATAATAAATAGGCATATGTATATGTAGCAATGTTCAGTATAAGTTTTTCATTTACATATAATACGTGGCGCACCGAATCATCGTCTGCATTAATAATTATTGTTTATGTATGTATGTTCTTGAAATTTTTAGAATGAAGGAAATAACAATGTGCACTCTAAATTTTGTTCTGAAGACATAGCAACAAAAAAATTTCTAAGGCATTTAATTCGAAAACATAAAAATGAAGATGAGGTAAAGAATATACTTGAATTTCCGAAAAATAGCAAAAAGCGGCGACAAGCTCTTTCTTTGCTACGAAATGATACCAACTTCAATTTGTTTATTCAAGGAATAGTGAGACCGAAGGAACAACGATTTAAGAATTTTGTAAAAGATGATGAATACATTCCATGCGCATATTGTAAAGTTTTAATTGTAAGGCACTATTTAAAACGTCACGTAAAATCATATACAGTTTTGGCTGCCAAAAAATTCAAATCAGAGGAAAAATAAATTATGCATCACATTCGCACACACTTACGGCTTGTGTGACTGACCCAACCAACGTTATTTTCCAATTAAATGTCAAAGAACAGGTAAATTGCATACCAGGATGATTCGTTTATGTTGCACGAAAATTCAAGTCCTTGGATTATCCGCTGCAAAACAGTTTGTTCACTTTTTACTCCTCTAAATTTTTCTCAATTTTTTTTTTACATAATATTTTACATAATACATTTAGTCAAGGCAAACTATGTCAAGGCAATGTTTTAAAGAATTTTGCTATTTGAACATCCTACATATATCTCAAAAATGAAGCTTTTTCAAACATTTATTTAGACTAACTTCTATCCGACCTTAAGTTCTCGTGCCATTTTTTGATATTTTTTTGTGTTTTTATAAAGAAATCCAATGATTTTACAGTAGTTCTTTGTAATACCAACTGTCTTATTTCAGATTTTTTGATTCGATGGAAGGTGACAATATTTCTCTTCAATCGAAGAAAGATTTACTCATTGTTCACTTCGGTAATTCTTATTTAAAAAAAAAAAAAAAAAAAAAAAAAAAAAAAAAAAAAAAAAGAGAAGGCTTAAGATATGCTTGTAGCAACAGGATGCGAGAACTTTCTCGACTCTTAATCAGTGTGCGAAAAATGATGGAAAATGAAAACATGGCATTAAAAGATATACTTCATCCGAAGTATTTTGATAATGTAATATCACCAGTCAGAAACATAGCGGGAATAGACGCTTTCAAAAAATCATTTAAAGCCCCTAGCTTGGTTATGCATTTAGGAACGTCGTTAAAATTAATATGTAATGAATGAATCCACCTGATTTTGAAAGAAAGTCAGGGTTTTAGATGCCATTCGGTTGTTGAACGTAAGCAGTGGCTAGAGGACGTAAAAAACTTTCGAAAATTAGTCGAATGTCGATGGAACATCGAATTGGCCTCTCTTGCAAATAAAGATTTGCAAGAGAAACGGTGGAAAAAACCTTAATTGTTACCCTTATTAAGCGGCATAAAGAAATTTCGAGAAGAAACCCTGAACGTTGCAAACACAAGCAAAGAATTGTTTTTCAATAATAATGATAATGGCAGTACTTATAAAGATCTGGTACAATGCGTTTTATCTCTTGTGATCGTCTTCAACAGAAGACGAATAGAGATGTTCAGTTTCTCATATGGGGGGGAAAAAAAAAAAAAAAAAAAAAAAAAAAAAAAAAAAAAAAAATCTTTTTTTTTAAATACACCCGACGCGGGAAAAAAAATTTTTTTTTAAAAAAAATAAAAAAAAAATTTTTTTACTGCATGGAACGGGGTCATTATAAAACGAAGGCTATGTTCAGACTATCTTATTCTTATTATAAATTTCTGCATGAACCCACCATTAGTGAATATCAATGTGATACGAATCATACTTTTACAGACTTTGACAGTCTTCTAACGAATACTGAAAAAAATACTAACGAAGTATAACGAGAAGTATAAAAGAGTACTTACCAGTGGAAAAGGGTCAAGAGCCGTAGTAATATTAATCCCCAAAGTTATACAAGATTTTATAGAAATAGATATAATTTCAGAAAATTCGCAAGTTTTCCCTGAAGATTTTTTGCCATTATAGCCTTCTACTTAGGTCTAGTAACCACCCCCTAAAATATGGTGTGGGTCCCATGCCTCCTTACGGAAATACAAACATGTCAAATTCCACCGGTCGCCACTGGATTTGGCTACAAATTTTCACAAACAAGAACAAGAAACGCTACGTCTTACTGGGTACTGCGCCTCTTTAATGCCTCCCTCCTCATATACATACAGTGTGTCCCGTTTTTTTTGGAACCACCCCTATAACTTTGGAACAGGAAGTCGGATCAATTTGAAATTTTGGCAAATGATCAACTTTTGCTACGTGAATAATTAGATGAACTGGCATTAAAACTACTATAAAGGTGTGCGCTCTAGGGCACTTTAAAGGGTCACTTTTTTTAAGCACTAACATGAGCGATTGGAGTGGATGAAATCCTATGACATATTCTTATTCAGCACTAGAATAAACCTTTTGAATATAGAATAAGAATATGTCATTGGATTTCATACACTCCAATCACTCGTTAATTCTTAAAAAAGTGACCCTTTAAAGTGCCATAGAGCGCACGCCAATGGAGTAATTTTGTCACCAACTTACCTAATTATGCACGTAGCAGGGATTAATTACTTGCCAAGATTTCAAATGGATCCCACCCCTGATTCCAAAGGTATAGGGGTGGCCCCAAAAAAAAAAAAAAACAAACACACTGTATCTCGATAACTAGTAACGGTATGTACTTGAATTTTTGCACCAGGAGTTTTATTCTAGTGCTGAATAAGAATATATCATTGGATTTCATCCACTCCAATCGCTCATGTTAGTTCTTGAAAGAAGTGACCCTTTAAAGTGCCTTAGAGCGCACGCCTTTCAGTAATTTTAATGCCACTTCATTTAATTATGCACGTAGCAAAAGTTGATCATTTGCCAATTTCAAATTGATCCGACTTCCCGTTCCAAAGTTATAGGGGTGGTTCCAAAAAAACGGGACATACTGTATAATGTTTCTGAACGAAGTTAAGTTCAAAAAAGTTTTACAAAATGCCTTTTATAAATTTAACCATTTGTAGTAAGTGATTTTAGTTAATTAGAATAAATAAATATTTAAGCTTTTATTTTATTTTAATAGCATTTTTAACATAGTTGTATTTTTATTACTCACTTTTTTGCTCGTCTCTTAATTATTGTTATCTGTATGTTTTGTAATAGATAACTTCATATTTGTTTTTGACATGTGTAAATTTACTAAATGTAAACTTTTATTCTTCTAGCACATACTATTTTCAAAAAAGTTAGTTTCAAAGTTAAGATAAAAAGTAATAAAAAAAAATAGACAACGACAGACCTACGTTTGTTCAACTTATTTGAAATTATTTAAAAAATATATTTAATTAATTCCTATATTTTATTAAATTAACCAATACCAAAAAAAAAAAACTGAATGTTATATGTGTTTCTAATGAAATTCATTATGTTCTTTATTTTACCTGGGAATCCAAAAAATCCAAAAAAAGCAATAAATTAAACTCAAGAATAGATGTTTATTTATTGTTTATTTGTGTGACTTACATAATACAAGTATAATAATATAATACCTATTAGTGGCGGTTGCTGATATTTCAGTTAGCCATATCTTGAAAATGACGCATGGGACCCATTTCACTTTTTAGGTGATGACTATACACCTCTTACAGAAATTATTTATAGTGGAGAAACCGTCAGCAAAGTATGCGAAAAAATTTTCAAAAAAAACTGCAGCACACCCTGGGATCTCAGTAACGCTCTGTGGAATATTTGCAGTATATAAATATTTTTTCATAATCTAGAAACAAATCTAAGGAGAGGTTTTTCGATTTGTTACAAAATATTTTTTTTCAAAAAGTTATGGCCATTTTAATTTTAATTTTATAGGAACATTTTGTTTCCCAAAATTAAAATGGCCATAACTTTTTGAAAAAAAAATATTTTGTAACAAATCTAAAAACCTCTCCTTATATTTGTTTCTAGATTATGAAACAAAAATATACTGCAAATATTCCACAGAGCGTTACTGAGATCCCAGGGTGTGCTGCAGTTTTTTTTTTTAATTTTTTCGCAAACTTTGCTGCCGGTTTTTTCACTATAAATCCTTTCTGTAAGAGGTGTATAGTTATCACCTAAAAAGTGAAGTAGGTCCCATGCGTCGTTTTCAAGATATGGCTAACTGAAATATCAGCAACCGCCACTGATACCTACATACATACATATGTACTGGTACCTACATTAACATCGTGTAGCAAAAAAAAAACAAGGTTCACTAACATTATGAGGTAGTAAGTTGTATAAATTTAATAAAAATGGAAAATAATAAATTACGCTTTGAACTGTGTAAGTGGCAATAATAAGAAAACATTAAATAATAATAAAAAACATTAAAAAAAAACATGATTCAAACTTTTAAAAAAGTAGCTCATTAACACTGGGAAGGTTCCCTAACATACCCAAGACTAAAACAACAAAAAAAAAAACAAGGTTCAATAACATTATGGGGTAGTAAGTTATAAATAAAAATGGAAAAATAATAAATTACGCTTTAAAATTGGCAATAATAAGAAAACATTTAATAATAATAAAAAATATTTGAAAAAAACATGATTTAAAATTTTAAAAAAAGTAAGCAGCTCATTAACACTGGGCAGGTTCCCTAACATACCCAGGACTAAAACATCTCTGATTCCAAATGGACCTTCGTCTTCTTCTTGGAATGTTTGTACAGTAGCAATTTACCAAAAATTCCACAGATATCCTGGGTCTATTTGGTATATTTCTTAGCGTTACAATCCTGACTTCGCTTCCTTGGGGGCAAAACCTCTTAAAATCCTTCATAACGGCAACTAGGAAAGCACAGCCAGATTCATAGTTATTGTCATTTCTTGAAAAGGTGCAAACCCATCGGTGTGGATTTCTTCCTGTTGCTACTTCTGGCACAACTTCGTCTAATGTGTATCCAGGCGGTGTGGCATTTTCCACTACACCTCGGGCAGTTGCAATTATTTGTTGATTAACATTCTCCGTACATGGGAGAAGAACAGCCATTATATCATCATTGAGCGTAACCAGCAAAAAAAAAAGATATCATAGGTAATATCACTTTCTGGAAAAAGAAAAGGAAGACTATTAATAGGGAGGCACGATGAATATACATATTGGTACACCATATATCTTAAATATTTTTATTAGGAAATAATTTAGTATAGCTAAATAGCACAACTGCTTATGTAAAAGACAAGAAAGTCCCAATAAACCGATTTAGATTAATACCTTTTCAAATAAAATTAAATTTAAATTATAATATGTAAATAATATTGTACAGTGAATGCCTTATGTAAATGGATATTAATTTGTCATTTTTTGTCAAATTTTTAATTGTCTCAAACCTATTGACTAGCCTATAATACATATTACTTTAGATATTGAAATAAAACTTGGGACAGTAGGTAGTGTATTTCTAATAATATTGAAAAATTTCAATAATTAATTGAAAACTTATAATAAACAAAAATTGTAATATGAAAATCTCGATAAAAATCTAAATGAATAAAAAAGAAAATGAATGTCCTAGTTAAAAATAGAAGTACTTACCTTAGTACGTAAGTCACAATAGAGTTCACTAACTAAACATCTAAAAAAATAAGAAGTAAAGCAAGTCTGTTATAGAATTAAATACCCTCTCAAATACTTTCAAACGCGCATGCTCAGTAATCATATATATGTTCTTGTCACTGTTGGCACTGTGATCGGAACTCAATTTATTTTTGCTCTAAGGGCATTAAGAATATTTATTATTATTTTACTGTTAAAGAAAATATGTTATAGAAAGTAATTTAACTTGCATAATAATTAGTATTAATATGTATTAATGTTTTCAATCAAGAATTTTCTATATAAAATTAAATATTTTGATTACCAGGTTACACCATACGTAATTTTTCAAATAAAGTACTAAGTAAGATTTTCATTTAGATAAAATTTATACTTTTACATTTACATATATAATATGAACATATGTAGGTACTTAGTCACTTCCGAAAAGTGGCAACGCTGTTGGAAGTCACCAGTGTACTTATATGCTATAGATTGTAGAATCATGCGGAAGTCAGTTAGTATATTGTATATAGTGTATATGACCTCTGTGAAAAGGGCTTGTAGATTACCCCTCTTTTGATTTTACTATTAATTTAATTCCCCTAAAGACACATGATTAATTTTAAGTAAATATTAGGTTTGATAAGCATGGAAGTCAGGTCGCCTCTACAACATGACGGAAGTGACATCGTATTGCATATCAATATATATATATATATATATATATATATATATATATACATTGTTTCCTACCAAGAAGAGATCCGAGGAAACTTGGGACTACCTGAGATCCTCGTCATCGGATCTTTATATTACATTTTGCTTTCTACTGTAGACAATTTACATGTGTTTGTATTTTGGGGATCACAGAGGGGTAAATTATCGTTAATTTTTTTTATACGAAAAGTATATCCATAAGTAGAGATCTATTACAAAATATGATAAGGCGGGATCTGGCCTAACGTATGTGTCATATTATGGGTAATACACGCAAAACGTGAGATCCACCGGTGTTGCCATTATTTCTCTGTTATATTATAATTATTAAAGACAGGATCCGTTTTGTCCAGAAATGCTAGTACAGAGTGGGCTTCAGGACGATATGATTCGGTATATTATTGTTAGATATTAGATGATACATATATCCAAACACATGCGTACATGATACATTTCAGAGGTTCCATGAGGCTTTGGATAATAATTTTTTACACAGCATGGCACATACATATGCATATATTTATAATAGGCCTAATCTATTAGGCCGTTTGTTGTTATAAATAATCATGATCTGAACTAAATGTTCTTTGCTCAAACGATGTCGACGGTCTGTAAATATCCATTTGTGGGCACAAAATTGATCGTTCCACGTCCACAGACACTACAGGTGCGTATTTGAAATATGCAAAATGGCGTTTGGTATTTAAATTAGCGGAAGATGGAGATACAGTTATTTCTTTGCCATCAAACAAGTCTTTTATGTATAACAGTATTGAATATCCTGGGTTAGTGTTACAGACAAAATGAAACTTTGTTTTGATTACTTCGTTCTGCTCACCTTGCAATGTGTTTAAATGATTTTCAACATTGGATATGATGTTTATTGAGTCGATTAATTTAAGGTGCGTTGATTCCAGTTTTATAATAGAGTGACATAGGATCATGAAGTTGCTGGTAAGTTCTAATAACTGTTGACGGACATGTGGTTTATTGAATGCCGTTTGAGAACGAGCAATGGCTTGTGCTTCTTCAGGATCTAGGGAATCAACTATTGCTTTTACGTCATCAAAATTAGAATTATAATATTGTACCGCTTGGAGCCATGTGCCCCAACGAGTTATTATTGGCTCTGGTGGTAGTGGCATATCTGGAAGAATATCTTGGAATACCTTAATCCGCTGAGGGGATTTTAAAAATACTTTTTTTGTACTTGCAATGAACGCATTTACATTGGGATAGCATTCTGCAATTGTTTCCGCTACCCGATGCAAGCCATGAGCAAAACAGGTAATATGTAAAACATTTTTATATTCTATCTGCAGCATACTGCCAACTTTATTCATATATGAGGCTGCATCACTCACAAATAATAATAAAGTGTTCTTTTGAATAGTATAGTCCGCACCCCACAAGTCATACAAGGATTCCTGAATTAATCTAATGGAGTCTGCGTTGACCGCGTCTAATATTTTGCTAGCAATCAATTGTGATATTGTTGGTTTTTCAGTATTTAGTTCGCCCACGATGACATGAGCCACTTTACGACCACATGCATCAGTAGTTTCATCTACACTGATCCATAAATATTTGTCACGTAACTCACGTAGGTCCACGCGAGTGCGTTCTTTTATTTCTTTACTCAGGAGAGGAATATAATTTTTCCTAATTGTAGACGCACTTGGTAAAGTGCCTGCATAATCGCCTTGAATACACCGTGACATAAATTGTCTAAAAGCACTATTATCGAGTTTTTCAAACGGTATATTGCACGACACTAACATTTCTATCAAATCCTTATTGAAGTCTTGTTCTTTACGCATGGTAGGCGTACCTAATTTTGTCAAATGTTTCAGACTAGCTGCATGTACCTTAATATGCGCAGCATATCGCACCGTCAACAGGCACTCACACACGCTACAATAAATTTTATTGTTTTGATCAACACAGTCTGGAATGTCTTTTATCCACTTTTCCAATTTTTCTAGAGGGTAGTGGTCGGGAAGATGCCATTTTTACACAGAAACTGAAACCTTAATAAAAGAACGGGACAAAACTAAAAACATGTAACGTTTTTTTTAACTGATACTCTATCCTATATACACGTGCAAAGTAACGTATATTAAAATTTTATAATTACTGATTTCCATACATAAAACTGAATCTCAATAACGCAACGGAGCCGTCTCTGCACATATCGTTAAACAGTCCGCTAGCTACAGACGATACAGCGAGGCAGATATTTTGTGGGCATGTCTCCGTCAGCGTCCGATGCATAAAATGCAATGGCCACTGGATATTAATTCTGAAGGCACAGCTGGCACGGCTAGGCGATAAATGTAAACAATTGTGGACAAAAATGATCATGTCTTTAATTATAATATATGACGGATTGAGGATTCGTATTTGTGCATAAAGCCCTTTGAACAAGTACCTATTATATTAGCCAAGATGTATGGTTACGATATTTATATTTTACATAAAAATTCTTGAATTTTGTTTAGTTTAGTTTTATTTTATATTGCCGATTTTTTTTAGATTCTTATTTGGTTTATTTGGCTTTTGACCAATATAATATTTGAGACTATAAATATTTAAATAGTTGAAATATGATAAAATATATTTAAAGTCGTGTTTTTTTTTTGATAAAGTACATTTTGATAAAATATTCTTATGTTTTATTTTTAGGTAAAAAGCATAATACAAGTAGTACGTAAACCTAAAAATAATTAATAAATATTTATAATCTCTTAGGTTGGATACATGCTAAAAGAGTGAGACTACATAAAAATCACTTTGGTTCCATATCTTGATTTTAATGTGTTAAGGAGAATTTAAATGAGAAAAAGGCAATGAGATGAAACAAGTCAGATTAAAAAAGTTTTCAATTTTATATCTAAGTAATATACAGGGTGTTTCGGATAAGAACCGACACAGAGCAGGGGCATGTAGGGGAACCTAAAATATGGTGATTTAACGCAACTTATCTTTATACTAAGTTGCACTGACCTATCTCGTTAAACAGATCCTATTCATTGTATAGATAACGTTTGACCAGCGGTTCTTCAGAAATTAAGTGAAAACATTAAGTTAAAAGTGAAACATTTTATGGAGAAAATTTTTTTTTATTTAAAGCGATTTTTAAACGTTATTAGGTAAGTAAAATGCCAGCTATTCCAAAAAATATTTTATTTTGACATTAAAAACATCGTTTTAGTCACAACGTTTAGCCATAAAAATGTTACAAATTATTGATTATTTCGATTTTGATTTCCTCCATTTCCGCTGCGATCATTTTCCGATGAGCCTGGAACATAAAAAATAAAATAATAAATTTATTTTTATTTAAATAATTAAAAAAATTATTTATAAAAATTGTTAATAAAAAATGAAGTAAAACAATTCAAATTAAATAAAATTAAATTATATTAACTAAAAAAAAGCAGATGTATTGGTTGAAAAAAAAAACAAAATTATACCATTTGTTGTATTTGTGATGAGGTCTGTGAAAAGGTACCAGATGTCGGAAAAACTGTTTTCGGGTGGGGGTCAGATTTCGATAGAGCATAAATTTCGCTTCATTTAAAAAAAAATCTCTAGCGTTAATTTAGCTCGAACTGGAAGCAGGTAAAGTTTAATGTAATATGTAAAATCGTAATTTTGAGAAAACACATGTAAAGTTTTGGAACAGTTGCCAGATATGTATAGCACCTATATCCGTTGAAATCCGGAATTAGTATTTTTCGACTTGAAACTGCGTTTTGGGCTGTAGTGCAAAATTCACTTTTCCGACATCTGGTACCTTTTCACAGACCGCATCACATTTACTAAAATAAATTTAAAAAAATCAATATCCAATTTATTGAATATATAACTTACTAGATGAACTAAAATATATCTGCGTTTTTGTAGAACCCTGAGATTGGGAACATCCGCTACCAAACGAACTGGTTGATGTCTATACCGATGACTGGCTACTCGCCCTAAATTGGTTTTTCTTGTCCTAAACACAAAAATAATTATAATACTCGTCAATTAATCACTAAAATATTTTTAGTTTAATCACTATATAATTTATTTAAATTATTTAATTTATATAATTAAAATTAATAACAAGAAAATAAACAAAAATTGGATATATGTAAAAACCGAAAACGTAACCAACCTGTAAAGTGCTTCCCTTCATTTGTACTGTGATGTTCTCTGGACTGTACTCATCATTTAGTACAAGTTTCAGTTCAATATGTCCAGCATTGTAATTTAATATTTCCTCCTCACTATTACTCTGGTTTTGACCAGAATGATAGTGGGTACAGCAGCTCAGATTGCTAAAAAAATGACGTATGTTGAAGCATACATACATAGGTACATAAAATAGGTTAATTCTAATTAGTATACAAGTATTTTTATTTTTTGCAATTATCTACAAACATTACATTAGTTACGTCTAGGATTA
>JAPWTK010000129.1:0-67500 GCA_029963805.1 Aromia moschata | reverse complement strand
AAGGGGGGGGGGGGAAAAGGAAAAAAGGAAAAAAAAAGGGGGGAGGGGGGAAAAAAAAAAAAGAGGAAAGGGGGGGGGGGGGGGGGGGGGGGGGGGGGGGGGGAGAAAAAGGGGGAAAAAAAAAAAAAAAAAGGGGGGGGGGGGGGAAAAAAAAGGGGGGGGTATGTATACGTTTCGGCCATAAGGGAACACTTAAAAATAGTCCACAAACTGTATTTGAAACCGTTCCTCAAGAAATAATGTATAAAAATAAATTTTAAAGACATGCTGTGATGAAAAAGGAAGATATTTGAGATATTGAAAACATTAAATACCAAAATCAATTGTTTTAGATGTAAGATTCCTTTATTCACAACCACATTTATACGCATTCACAATCACATTTATACACAAGACACAATCACATTTAAGTATAAATTATTTCCAACTAGCCATTTATATAAACCTAAAAAAAGTAAAGGCATAACTTTCTTTACATGAAGTTTCATTTATAACACACATCTGGTACCAGTTCTAGTTCTCCTTCTTTTAATGTAATATTAACTCAACTAATTTCTGTCTCAAATAAGAATATATAATACCCAATAAACAAATAAAACACAAAATAAATTAACACATGGAAACAAATTAAACACAAAACTACAAAACTTAGGTTTGTTTTGGTTTTACTTAGAACCAATTCAATCTATACGCCCAGATAAATATTGACGTAAGAACATAACGCAAATTATAAATATTAAACATTTGGGCGCATGGACTGAACTAGTTCTTCCGGACTACCAATCTCTTTTTTTTAACAGTACCAACTATACATAACTAACTAAGCTGGTTGCGCCATCTATAGAGTTGGTCTCATACTAAATATCATATTTCTGGTAGGCTCATACAAAAAGTATATATAATATATATATATTTATATTTTGTCTATGGCTCATAAGAGTGAACAGCCCCTGACTATAACCCTGACTATATGCTAAGAGAGTGAAACAGTTCGTTCAGTTCACTCAAAGCGAATAGTTCGTTCGAACTTTTCGGTCACGAACTACACATCTCTATTGCGAAGTCGTGAATGCTGTTTCACCCCCGTGATTTAGCCTGGCTTTATTTTATGACCGTTTAGTTTTTTGATAATAGGTGATTACGGAAAACAAAAGCTTATCTCTGATTAATGCTTGAACGGTAGATGTCAATTTGACATAAAACGTAAAGGAATATTAGGAGGTAAAAAAAGTTGGCTTTGAAGATAGGTATACAGGTTATACAGGGATCATATTTATTTTGTATATTGGTAAATTGTATTAAATCGACATCATTTTGATTCAGGAACATGCTGTTAAATACCTTTTAGGAACACTGTATAATAGCGTTTAGCCTTTACAAAGACAAATTATACTACCATTATAATCAAATTAACATACGAAATCAAATGAAATATAATTATGGCGTGTTCTTTTATTCCCTGGTGGATCCATCAGATGCATCAGGTTTGAAACAAGACGTTCTTTTATTGTTTGGTGGATTTATGATTCCATAATTTTTTGTTCTTTTATTGCCGGTGAATTAATGTTGGATGGCATCATAAATGTATTGTTTTCCACCGACGATTTATACATATGTTGATGAATATGATGGATGAAGAAATATAACTAAAAATTTGGAAAGCAAAGTGTGAACGTCTGTTTCAGTCTTAGTACGAGATCCAGCTGCAAGATTGTTACGTTCATCGAGTATTTAATAAAATCAAATTTTTATATAGGCACTACAATTATCAAAAGGGCAATATGTTTTGGCCGGGTTGCCTATTAAAATGTGCCCGCTAGTATTTTTAATTAAAATATTATTAATTGAATTTTTGGAAAAAAATTGATTCACTAATTATTTAAATAAACTATACTCCACTTCACAGAAATACACTCGATTTCCTCTTAAGTCACCAAATCCGTGAATCATCTCGCTTAAGTCGCGAAATTTATTCTCTCTTGAGTCACGTTTAAAAGCAATCATAACCTCAACGATTTCGTGTTTTTAGTTGTAAAAAAGATATTTTTAGGGATGTACCACATCACTTGCTATAATGAAAAATGAGCCAACTGAACGAAAAATCAATGTAAGTATACCCAGTCGTGCGTGACAAAGTTCAATTTTCCACTTGAATGAATATTTTAAAGATTATTTTTATATATTTTTAAAAGACACCTAACCTAAATCAATAAATGTATTACACAATCATTTTTTTTCAATAAAAATTGTACATATTCATGCGAGAATCCAATTTCCAAACGTAGTGCTAAAACTTTTACAGGCGGCGACTTAACCGGGACGGTTTCGCGACCTAATAGGGGGAAACGTGGTGAAATAACAGAGGATGTGAATTAACCGAAGGTGAAATAAGAGGCGTTCGAGTGTGCATATAAAAATCTCGTGTCACGGTGTTTGTGGTCGCAGTCCTTCGAAACGGCTCGACCGATTTTTATGAAATTTTTTATGTATATTTGGTAGGTATGAGAATAGGTCGTAAAGTATATTTCATACCGCTAGGTGATTAGGGTGTCCCTATCCGGAAAAAAAATTTCTGGATAGGGACACTCTATCAGAAAATTTGGCATCAAAAAATACATATAAACCAAAATTTTCAATATGGCAGAATAACGTTTGCCGGGTCGGTTAGTTGTATATGAAAATTTGATTTTGATTAAATACTCGATGAACGTAACAATCTTGCAGCCGGATCTCGTACTATTATATGAGACATCAACTCTGGCTATAAACGAGAGAGATGGAAATAACGGTCATGTCTAAGCTTTTCGGTTATGTCAAACTTTTGACAAGTAGCTGTCACAATTTGTAAAATAAACAATGGCTGTCATATGATGTGACAGTTTTCACAAGTAAATAAGGTTATAAATTCGATTAAGAATAGAAATACGTCTTTTTTTTCTCGGCCAACTTTGATGACGTTTTTTTTGAATGTTTATATATAATATTTATAGATTAATCAAAACAACATTTATGAACTGTCAATCCAGTCGCTCTTTTTATTTTTCAACCGGTTGGAACCTAAAAAGTGACGTCATATCCATCATATGCCATCAGTGATGCCACAAAACATATAGGATAAGCCCTGTTGCACAATTGAGCTAACCACAACCATAACCATAAGCATAACTGTAATTTTTATGTTTTGTCCACAACAAATCTGCGTAAAATCGTGTGTATTTTAAAACTCCCGCATAGAGGATTCAGTTTAGCTAATTTCACTAAATTAAACATTTTGTGCGAAAAATCAGAAAAGACACTGGAATTAGAAGAAATGATGAATATCGAATTGTTAACTAATATTGTAGTAATTAAGTATTAATTAGTGTTAGTTACTACTGTATTTAGGGTAACCCTCAACCCATATTTCACGAGAGTACAGACACAAGGTTGGTATAACTGGCAAAACGTAATTTTAAGCGTAAAGATAAAATAATTTCATCTTTATGTTTACGGTTATTGACGATTGAAGGTCATTCTTAATGCTAATGTTAACTGAATTAGTTGTAGACAAGAACATTATTTTGATATACTCCATCTTTTTGGTTGTGGTTAATTTTACGTTTATGGTAATTGTCCAGGGGGCCTAAGTGATGCCATCCAACAAAATTGTCTGTTGATTAAAAGAACGCCCATACTTTTGGATAGAAAGTAGAATAGTCCCTACTCCGCCTTCCGTTTTAAAATTGCGAACTGTAAAGCGGCCTTAAAAATATGACAGGTAGAGCGTTGTGTCAATGGGTGCTTTCCATTTACACGACTCCCAGCGACTCCTGTGTCGACTCGTGTCAACCAGTGTTGACTCTCATGGTTTAATGCCTCTCCAACACGAACACTCGGTGCCGGGACAGTCGTTTTATCTGTGCTGTGAGCAACTGAAATTTAACCTACTTTTAAACAAAAGTTATAGAAAAGAAAATATTGCTTGTTTTTAAACAAAAGTAATGGAAAAGAAAACGAACCTTTGTCCTTTAAGTGACCTTAAGCATAGAACACGGCAGGGAATTATGAATCCATGATTCATGAAAGTTATCTATGCCATAGAACATATTACGTTTTCTAGATCTTTGCGAAACTCATACAAACGATTCAAGGAGTTTTAAACCGCTGACTGTCAGAAAAGGTTAACTACTAACACGTAGCGGTCAGCGGCTGAGCGTCCCTGAATGCGCCCAATTGCATTTGTCACCTACCTTTATTTTGTTCAATCAGATTTCGCATTAACTCTCCACTATATATTCTGCTTTGCTGCCTTCGTTTAGATTTTCATTTCTTTTATACTCACACCCAGCGTGAACTCAGCTGTCTAGCGGAGTCTGTTTGAGGTAACTTGTGTCGTCGACTCACGGCGACACAAATCAAATGGAAAGCACTTTCGGAGACACGAGTCGACTCGTGTCGACTTGTGTCGGTAAATGGAAAGTACCCAATGTGGTACACTCGAA
Source organism: Aromia moschata (assembly GCA_029963805.1). Lineage (NCBI taxonomy): Eukaryota > Metazoa > Arthropoda > Insecta > Coleoptera > Cerambycidae > Aromia > Aromia moschata. Next base: position 63,019 of record JAPWTK010000129.1, on the reverse strand, counting down.
CCCCTCTTAAGTCACCAAATCCTTGCATCATTTTCTCGCTTAAGTCGCGAAATTTAGTCTCTCTTAAGTCGCGATCATAACCTCACTTTTTCGTGTTTTAGCTGCAAAAAGAAATATTTAGAGATATACCACAACACTTGTTATAACGAAAAATGAGCCAACTAAACGAAAAAATCAACGTAAGTATACACAGTCGTGCGTGACAAAGTTCAATTTTCCACTTGAATGAATATTTTAAAGGTTAAATATTTTTAAGACACCTAACTTATTTTAAAGGTTAGGTGTCTATATTTAATGTATTACAAAATCATTTTTTTTCAATAAAAATTGTACATATCCATGCGAGAATCCAATTTCCAAACGTAGTTCTAAAACTTTTACAGGCGGCGACTTAAGAGGGAGAGTTTCGTGACATAATAGGGAGAAACGTGGTGACATAAGAGGGGATGTGAATTAAGCGAAGGAGACTTAAGAGGGGTTCGAGTGTATGTTTTGTATGAGTATTTTTGCGTATACATACGTATGTAGAGCATAGAAAACCATGCTACGCATGCGTAGCATGGTTTTCTATGATGTAGAATATGTACATCCTATATGTCACGGGGCTAAAAGTTGGATAGCAAATATCGCAACATCATGCCATCCCACCTTGTCATTTGATTTAGTAGTGTTTGGTGCAGACAACTGTGGCCCTACTGCTAAAAGGAATAACTGTAAAGTAACATAGTGAAATACAATTCTCATATGTGCAAGAGATGACAATCGTGAACAATTTTAATGTTAGTTAATTTTGTGTTATATGTATGGCAGATCGGGTATTTGTTTATTATTTTCATCATATTATCTGTTTTGTGAGGGAGAATGGTGTTATTCTTTAAATTCTGTAAATAAAGATTCTATAGGATATTCCCATGCTAAATATCCTATGGGATAATCCAGTTTTTTTGCGAGTAATGTTTAAGGTTGTATTTATTGCATAAGTAATACTTTTTGTTCATCTAAAATTGTAATAATAGCCGGCCGGCATTACAAATTTCAACCATGTAGTATTTATTACTTTATTAGATAAATATTAACTAAATCTACTTTTGTAGTGACGACGCTTTTAACAGTTTTAACATCAAAACACTATCTACATGTAAACAGCAGGTAAGTTTTTTTTGCATGTAATTAAAAATATTTTACATTGTACTAAGCCTGCTTTTCTTTTAAATATTTATATACCTGTTGTATTGCTGTAATAAAACTGATAAATAATATAAGCATTATGATTGTGTAAACGATATTATAGATAAATGTATTAGACTTACAACTTATAAATGGATCAAATAAAAAAAGGCATTAGACAATTCAGTAGTGGACATGCAAAAAAAATAAAAAAAACTCAAAGCCAATTACAGTCTACTTATCTTACACCAACTACCTAATTACCTTTTTCTTTTTTGTTTATTTCGAGTTCTAAATGAGTCCATTTAGAACTCGACTTTTTAGTACAATGATGAACCAAAGAAGACAGTGACGAATACCAAATTTTTGAGCCGAGGGAGAATTTTATTTTTGTGTTATATTTATTAACACAATTATTATTTATTATCAGAATATTTAGTTATGTTGATAGAATTTTATTTTTTGTTTATTGTTATTGTCTTTTTTTTCATTTTATTTGCCTATGTTTGGCGAAAGTTTCAGAATGTTATGTTATATATAATTTTTATTTCTTGGCAATACCAAGAGTTTGATGATTTTGTTTTAGAATAATTTTTCATTTTAGTTGTTTATACCTGGTATTACGTAATTTGCAGAACTTGTTTTTTAAATCAGGATAATACTTGCAATTTATGTCTTTTACATCATTTTTTATTGTGAAATAGTTCATCATTTATAGTTTCGGTTAAAGTTTTATGCATTACGTGTTACCATAAGTATAACGCCCAATTTTTTCCACCTCGCGGTATCACCATCTTGACGAAACTTAAATTTTAGGTGGATGAGGTGGCTTGCGTGTTCCAATGATCCTACGAGATAAGCCAGCGGTAGCATGCAATGCTACTGGTAGGGTCACCCATGCTGAACAGGTCAAAGGGAAGGGACCTGACTAAGAGTGATACAAACTGCTTTATACTATAACATCTAATGGTATTGTTATGTAAATAATGTTCTATTGTTATATCTTGTTAATAAATTTTCCTTATATTTTTTTTGTTTCTTTCTAATAGTGAAAATATAATTTTATAACTGAAAACATCAAATATCAGAGATAAAATTATTATTTTTACTTTTAAACCTTGAATGCTATGTGAAATTAAGGAAAGGGTTCCTCCTTAATTTGAGGGAGGATGCTTTTCTTAATTTTACAAAGTATCGAGTTTTAAAAGTAAAAATATAAAGAAGTAAGTATTTTTAAAAAGCCCGCGCTGTGCCATATAGAACTGTCAGTGTGTTGCCATCAATTAAGCAGTAGGTAGCGCTTCATATCCTATATGTTTTGTGATGTACATATACCTACACGGTTGGTATGTAATTGCGATACGCTATTTACATGTTTTTGTAAAATAAGTGGATATTTTAAAGTTGTGTAGTGTAATGGTACTAATTGCTTTTTTACTCTTTATCTATTCCTAAAAAGAATGGAGTTTAAAAGTAAAGTAAAAAATAAGGTGCTTTCGGGTCAAAGCCGCGAAATAATACATTCTGTGCTCAAATTTATGAAGGAGGAAGCTAACGTAGATGGTTTTGTTATACCATTAGCAAAAGTCCAAGAGCGTGTGGCTAAGGCAACTGGAGTTAGTATTCGAACCATTAAAACTATAGCACAAGAAGCTAGAATAATTGATCATGGAGAAAAATCTTCATTTTCAACGCCAAATAAGAAAAGAAAAGTTACCCATACTAAGGTACCTAATATTTTCATTTTTTCTCTCTATATACATAGTTAACAAACTCTTTTTTTAGACTGAAGTAGATGCCTTTGATCAAAGATTTCTGACAAGAATTATTATCAACTTCCAATTAACCGAAAAAGAGACTCCTTCTATGAAAAGAATTCATGAAAAATTTTGCTTAGATACAGGGTATGAAGGTTGTGTAGAATCCTTGAGGAAAGAGGTTCGAAAAATTGGTTTTAGATGGCGTAAAAAGTGGAACCAATCGAATGGAGAAGCCTAATATACGGCACTTTCATCTAACTTACTTAAAAAATATTAAAAAGTTTCGAGATGAAAATAGACCTATCTTCTATATGGATGGAACATACATACATGCATCGCATACTATTACAAAAAGTTGGTGTGATGACAGTAATGATGGACTGTTAACAAAAATTTCCAAAGGACCGAGACTAATAATTGTGCATGTTGGTGGAAGTGAAGGTTTCATTAGTGAAGCCTATATATCATGGAAGTCGAACACAAAAACAGGTGATTACCATGAAGAAATGAATTTTAACAATTATAAGAAATGGGTGCAAGAAAAACTTATACCAAATTTGCCTCCACGAAGTGTGTTAGTTATCGATAACGCACCGTATCATAATAAGGAAATTGAGAAGTTTCCATCATATACAAGTAGAAAGGATGAAATGCAAGACTGGTTAAGAAGTAAAAATATACCGTTTCAAGATACACAGGTAAAAGGGAGTTGTATGAACTAATCAAGAAGTCTAAACCTCTTTACAGACAATATGAAATAGATTCTATTTTACAAAGTAAAGGTCACGATATTTTAAGATTACCACCATATCAACCAGATCTGAATCCTATAGAAATGGTATGGGCATCTTTGAAACAATACATAGAAGCACGAAATATAAACTTCAATATAACAGAAGTACAAAAATTGTGCAATGAGTTTTTTGAGACATTTTCAATAGATGAGTGGAAAAAGCAAGTTGAGCACGCAATAAAATGTGAGGATGAGTTCAGAAATCAGGAACCATCAATAGATAACATTAATGATGATATATTTATGTTAGGTACAGGAGACAGTTACAGTGATTTCTCAAACAAATTTTCATCAAATAGTGATGACAGCGATGATGAGGCTGATCTCTGAGGATTTGACGTAATTAGGGTGCCAGACCTCGTGATTTAGGTGAGAGTCTCCTGACTTCGAATTGACCCTCCCGCTTTTCAAACAAAGATAAACTCCCAAATTATGTAGAAACCTCTCGCACTGGATTAACCAGCTCATTTCTGCTCATTCTTCTATTTAAAATGTGGCCTCTGTTACCATGATTTTGAATTTCAAATTGAACATAACAGTAACCTGTTGTGGTTGTGGTGTTTAATAGCATGAATATTTAAATACCCAACAATCAAGAGATGGTGACAACATTGTTTGTTGTTTATTACCTTTATATTCATGATTAAATTTCATGAAAATAAAAAAATCAAGATAAAAGGTAGAGTGTCAAGAATGATGTTTGGTTGGTTTTATGTGGAAGTAAAAGTTGATAGTCCCAAAAAAAGTGATTTACTGAAGGGAGTTATAGACGGACACGCAACTCCGACAATTTTTGCAATAATGCATCAATATATTTTAAAGATCATGCATACTTTACTAGCAAAACTCGTGAAGATAACAAAAACAAAAAAAATGCTTCTAGTTGTTAATCCATAAAAGTTGTGTCCACCCACAGAATGTCTACAAAATAGATGCTCTCAGAGGTAGTAGTGATGAATGAGTCGTTTTTTATTGAAAAAAAAAAAAATGTTTTGTATATCTGTTTTGTATGTTTTTGTTATATATTTTTTTGTAAAATATTTAGAATAAATCTTCAAAGGTTTATTTTTATTGTTTTTTAATTATTCTCAAAAAAAAAAATCTAAAAACATAGACATTATTTTGCTTTCCCTGATATAACCCCTTGAGTACATATATCAAATTGATGATGATTGTCACTATCTAATCCTAATATGTGGATTTTTGCCTTATTTCAAACGAATTCAAATCCAGAATTAATACGAAACCCATAAATCATTATTATACAAGGGTATACTTGTATAATATCATCAGTAATACATACCTTTAATATTGATGTTAATCTTTAAAGAAGTATTATTTAAATGAGTAAATGTTCTTATAAAAACACTTCATAAGTAGAGGTAAACTAGGATTAGTAGATAATACCGTGTGCCTCTGGATGGGGTACCGTATGCTTGTAAACTTTGTTTTTAATTTTTCGAAAAAACATAATACTTAACAAAAAGTTTTGCCTTTCCTGAGATGCCATGCGCAGCAGTTAAACTTGTGATAAAATGTATGGTCTTTGATAAACTGAAAAATTTAAAATTTCTCTAAAGTGGCTTTTATTTTTGGAAAAAGGTTTATTTAAGTTGTTTGGAAACTGAAAGTGCTTAAATATGGACTTTGGCCAAATAACGACAAAAATAACATTTGACAAAAGAAGACTGCTTTGTGAATTAAGTTACAACCACATTTGTTGTATATCTCATTAAAAATTTCGATTACATAACATGAAATATTCGTGGTTCCCTTTATATACACTATGTATACACAAGACATCGGCCGGTTGTGAAAAACACTTCTACACTTCTCGTTTTAACAGCTAGCGTAGTTGGTGAGAGGACAGGTCTTATTCACTCACTACATTTGATGCGTATGCGGCTGCTTCTTATCTGTCGTCTCACGTCTATTTGTCCTTTTTCATAACTGGCCGATATCTGTTGTACACATACTGCATATATTTCTTAGTACTATTATATCTATATTGAATTAGTTTATATTATTTATGAAGTTATTATTATGCAAAAAAAAGTTAAAGCAATAATAAAATTTGTGAGTGGATAATGTGAAAAATAACACGACTTACTTTTTCAAACAAATTTTGTAATGTTCAGATTTTTTTATGAACTTGCCCTGGCTGAAAAAACTTTGATCTGGTAAGCCTACTCAAATATCTAATAAACTAATGATTAAAAAAAAATCTGTTTTTTTAACGGTTTAATTTTTACGAGAATCCTGAATCCAATGTCAAAGTATGAGAATTCAAAAAAAAATCATATTCCCATCACAGATTCTTCGAATATATCCTGCCATTTTAATATTTTCCTAAAAATGGTAATTTGTAGCAAAGTTTGTACGAAAAATGAAGCTTTTGTTCTTTTTTTCGCATCTCCCATATTTAAAGAAATATTACATGTAGAACAATAAACCAAACACCCACATCAACCCTTATATTGCTCAATTCTTCTTGAACCAATTTTTTTACTAGTTGTAAAATATATAAAAATATGTCTGATTATAAAGTGCCAATGATGGCTTTAATATTTTTTTGTGACAGCATCGTTTTTAGACTTATTAACCCTGTATATTGCTTATTTATGTAAGCTTTCAAAGAACTTTATTCTAGACTTGTTGAGGTATAAAGGAAAAGGGTTGGTAGATAACGTGACATAATTATTTACTGTGTTTAATCACATAACTAAACAATATATTCTAAATTTACAAAATAAAACGAAAATTAATCATAAATTACATATATTTTTTTTAACTTAGATAAAAACTGTAAATATAGTGTATAAACAAGGAAGATTCAAAACATACCATCATTTATACCAATAGGTACTAAAATGGCTAAAAACAAAATAAAGTTTCTTAAAACTAACTTCCAGTCATTAGGAACAGCAAATGGAAGTAAGTCTTTGGTTATTTTATGAACTTCGTGTGACACACATACAAATATAAACGAGGTTACAATTACATTAAGCACTGGATAACCAGGTATAAGTACTAAAACTCCGTGTGTATCAGCTGACAACCAAATATGATATTGACTAATAAACAATTCAAGATATATTTCTCCAAACCACGCAAAAAAGCTAGAGTAACGAGTACGAAGCATTCCTGATATGTTTCTTAATAGAATATAGCTAACAGTTGGGATGAAAACAATGTAAGAATGTATTTCGCTACACTCCAGTTCATTGTGACAAAGAAACGTAAAAGTAATGTATGACCCCATACCTATGATGGCAGCCAATGTAGAACTTAAAGCTATACCCCTAGAGAAGAGGTTAGAGTGATTGTTATCATCAAATATGTTATATCTCTGTGCAAGCACCATGATAACACCAAAGCACATTCCATATATAACTGAATACCTATCTAATTTCCAACGGGACCACCAATCGTGTATGTCGTCATCAGTAGTTACAAAAAGAGCCTTCCATGGACGTGTTACGAATACTTTCTCGAAAAAAACCTCGGACATAAAAAGTATTGTTACGATGCTAAACAAACAAATAAATTTGATCAACAAGTAGAAATACTGTATTACATTATTTTCAGAACTTTGCGCCGTGATATTGGGCGGAAAAGCGAGAAAACAATATATCATTAAATACCAAAATGAAAGTAAGGGTCCAAAATAATAAAACTGGTATGGTCGGTTCATACAAAGACATAATGTAACAGTCATAAAGTTGAGCTGGAAAACTGTTTTGACAAAACTAACAATGCTTATATCACCTCTGTGCCACACATAGCAAAATTGTTCATAACCTAATAAAAATAAGTAAGATGAAACTAGAACTTTAATATGCATATTTATTACTAAAATTTTGCTGGCTCCTGTAATGTGGTAAACTAGTATTACTAACTGCATCCAGCCTCTCCATTCGTTCAGTTGATCACGATGTAGGACTTTGGTAAATTTACTGTCTTCAGTGAAGAACAACCCCAACACAGTTACATAGCCTATAGGTAGCCAAAAACTAAATTCCGAGTAATACTTATTTTCTTTCATAAAAAAATTGGTACGATCACAGATAAAAAAATATACCATTATTATTGCCATTTTTGATATGGACTTGAAGAGGGTATAGTAGTTGCTAGTAGGTAGTAATGGCATCTGATGTTCATTTTCTGGAAGTTGATGATATTCATATCTTGGTCGTCCCTCGACACTTCAATACAACCCTTCCTATGGTAATAGATAGAGCAATTATCACACTGAAAAAAATATATATAACCATATAACCAACATCTATTTATACTAAGTCAATAATCCTAAATCCTAAATCTTTCAAAATAATAAACACTTTAAAAACAAAAGTACTATCAGGATTATTATAAAATATTAGATTGTTGGAAAAGTTTCCTGCCACTTAATTCTGTATCTTGCCAAATTTTACGGGATTGTTCTGGAACTTTCTTTCCAAAATGTATATAAAGGTTTGCCGATAGACTGTTTATGACAAATTTGTCATTATTATTTTGCTACAAAAATCATCCTCGAGTCTAAGCAAGTTCGACTGATTCTGCTTTACGAATTCAGGAAGTAATGCAAGCGAAATGGCAAAACAATATATGACATGATGGGCCTCTCAATTGTCTCTTACGACATGAAAAAAGTTCTGCGAGTTCAAAAACTGTGACTTCGACTTGAGCAACAAACTACGCTCTGGTCGGCCTGTTAAAGTGGATATTGAACGCTTCCTGGAGCTTATCGAACAGAATCCCCGGCGTGATATCCGTAAGCTGACAGAACTCCAGTGTCATCACGATACAATAGCTGAACAGCTATTGTTTCGCAGATGCAGATGAACATCTGCATCGCCTCGGCAAGACATGGAAATATGGCTTATGGATACCTCTCGATTTGAGTAGCCACCAGGTTCAAGTGCGGAGAGATACTTGCATACATTTTTGGACTTTCCGAGGCACTTTCGCATGGCTCGACAACTTATTACAGGTGACAAGAAGTGGGTTCTTTACGTGAATCATACGCAGAAGCTCCAGTGGCTCGGACACGGTGAACCTGGGTTTTCGACATCAACCCCTAAACTGCATGCTCAGAAGGTGATGCTGAGTGTTTGGTGGAACTGCAAAGGAATACTACTGGTGCTACTGTTAAGGCCGAAATTTACTACAAGCAGGACAAAGTCTACTTCCTCCATGACAACGCTCTACCGTACATTGTGAAGATAACAGAGAAAACTTGAAAGATTTGTCATTTTTGATATTCACCAGATTTGGCACCAACAGACTACCATCTGTTCCGGTCCCTCTCCAGCCATTTGCAAGACAAGAAGTTTGACGGTCTGGGCCAGTGCAAAAAGTACCTCAGTAAGTTCTTCGCCTGAAAACCTGAGGTTTTCTATGCAAGTGGCATTCGTAACTTTCTAGATAAATGGCAATGTGTTCTCGATAATGATGTCGATAGTGCATAAAAAGTAATTTGAAAAAAAAAAAAATTCAAGTGGCGGGAAGTTTTCCGACAATCTAAAGACTGTTCGACACATACCAATTTATTGCACAATAAATTGTAAAATTTATTTTTCAATAAATTGTCCAATTTTAGTAACTATTTACACTTTGCAATATTTGTAACAATTTATTGGCCAATTTCAACACTGCCAACTCTCAATGACTAAAACCTAAGAGTTATCATAGGTTTGTCCCTAAGAGAAATTGCTTATCTCATTATTAGGTTAGTACAGGCCTCTCCAACACGAGCACTCGGTGCCTGCATGTACCGGTGCTGCACTTCGCAGCACTGGTGCCGGTCCACTGCCTTCTCACTGGTCCGCAACACAGCCGCCCTTTGCGCGACTGAGACAGACAGCATCATATTCTTGCATTTAATTCCCGGTGCTTGGCCGGCGCTCGGCCGGAGCGGCAATAGCACCAGAGTTGGAGAGGCCTGGGTTAGTACAATGAAATAAATGTAAAAAGGTACTAGATATCCCTAAAATTGGCCAAGAAATTTGAGTAAGTTCTAAATTCTACAATTTATTGTAGACAATAAATTGAGCACAATTTCTGTTTTACGTGTATTCCAATAAATTGAAGGTCAACTTGTACAATTTATTGTGAGAAAAATTGGTGTGTGTAAAACAGTCATAATAGTCCACTTACTCGGGCGGAAAATAGTGCATTACCTGCGAAATCTGTCGGACTGCATGTATTTTGCTGAAATTTTGGATTTAAGCTTGTTTTACCCTCCTTTTCAAAAGTTATATATGGGCGAGGTGTGCTTTTAGATTTTAAGGGGTTAAAACTACCCCCTAGTAAAAAAAATAGAAAAGCAAATTTTGAATCATTTCTCGCATTAAAATTTGATTAAATTGTATAAAATAAATATACTAGATGTGTTGTTCATTACTTCAAGTTTTCAACCCTCAGAAACCACCCCTTGTCGGGACCAACGTGGCATTTTAGGAAGTAGCCGTTGGCAGCGCTTATGTTGGTCTCGACAAAGCGAATAGTTACCTATAGCTGTTGGGTGTGCGAGTATGTTTGTGTATAGACTATTCATCTACAACACTAATATATGTACTTTAGAAATCTAAGAGCTCCAAAATATTAATATTTCTCACGCTCCGAAATTATCTCACAAAAATTTCATTGGTTTTTCTTCAATAAGTGGGTTAATTTTCGAGATTTGCTATATGTTTTATATGCCATTTTAAAGGTAATTTCAAGGGCTACAAGGCTAGGCTCTTTAAAAAGTCCACGTACCTTTTAATTTTAGAGGGTAAAGGGTTGAAGGTATTTTGAAAAAGTTTTTTAGAAATATGCAAAATACGCGTTACAAATTAATGTTACTTTTTTTCAAAAATTATGCAATTTAAACCGGTCAAACTTTTGGATCTAATAAATAATACTAAAATAAAATGTCATGTGGAAGGAAAATGATAAATTTTGATTCTGGTGGATATTAGATTAATTATACTGCTCTATTTTTTGAGAAAAAATTCGAGAACTCTTATCTTATGCGCTATAACTCAATAAATTTACACGCAAATGACTTTTATCAGTGCTCATTTTGAAGATTTTTTCAAGGACTAAAAAAAAACCTCTTATCATTTTCCCCTAAAAATCAACCCTTTTCTCGTAATTTAACGTTGAAAACATTGATCCAAGTATTCGCAAAAAAAAGGGTCTCCTTTCACCGATCATATCTCGCTTTTTATTGCACTTAGAATAATTTAAAAAAATGAATCTCTTTGTTTTTTTTATAAGCTTCATTTTTGTTCTGATACTTTTTTTTGATTAGAGGCGTCATTTTTGAGTTATTCGTGAAAAATCGTTAAAAAAACGTGGCTTTTTTCGATGAAAATTCAAGGTTTTCAACCACTAATAACTCAAAAAGTATTCTCAAAAAAAACTTTATAGAACAAAAGTTGCTTAGAATTTGATCCTCTATCCATTCCCGGGGTTATTTTGAGTAAAAGGAATTTCAACCCCCTGAGAAGGGGTGACAACTACCCCTGGGGCAAAAGCACACATTGGCATTATATAACTTGTTATTTAAGCACTTTCCTATCATCTCACCAAATTTTAAGTGAATCGGTTCAGTCCGAAAGAATTTGGAGGTGAATATCCCGAGTAACTGGACTATAATATTTTAAGATATAGTTTATAGTATAGACATCCAAAAAAAACGTCATCAAAGTTGGCTGAGAAAAAAAAGACGTATTTCTATTCTTAATCGAATTTATAACCTTATTAACTTGTCAAAACTGTCACATCATATGACAGCCATTGTTTATTTTATAAATTGTGACAGTTACTTGTCAAAAGTTTGACATAACCGAAAAGTTTAGACATGACCGCTACTTCCATCACTCTCGTTCATAGCCAGAGTTGATGCCGTTTTTTTTGGATGTCTATAATAATTATTAATGTTTATGTAACTAAGGCAATATCAACTTTTGTTAAGAAAAGGTATGTTCACAGTAAAATACTAAATATCGAACTATATTTAGGCCCAGTTTTTCAATATACAGTTAAGTTCAAATTAAAGGAATTGAGAGTAAAGGTAAAATAAGTGTTTTACTTATTTGTTAGTTTAGTTTTAGTTGATTTTCGAAACTAGAATCCAGTGGATATACCGGGTGACCACGAGATTACTACCCAGGCTCTAGCTGAGGCATGAAAAAAGATATCGATTTCAAATTTTGGGAATGTATATCATTGAAAGGGATGCAAAATTTAGTTATAAAAACAACTGATCATCACTTCCTGTTTGACCGGAAATGCCTTAAACTTTGTTATTTTAAATGGAACACCCTGTATATTAAATATTTTTTTAATTCTACTGAAAAAAACAAAGACTAAAACATGTATCATGGGCTATACCTATCTTTGACAGTTTCCGAGAAAATCGCGTTTAAAGATGTCAAATGTGTCATTTATAAAATTCTTTTGAAAGAAAACAAGTGAAGATAGGGACAAACTCATGATATTTTTAACTTATTTTAGAAGCACTAAAGCCTGATATCATTCAAATTTCGCACTTCCGGCTCAACCGGAAAATACCGGACGTCATCTTTAGTAGCAATTTACTGCAATAATTTTAATGGAATGCCCTATAACTAATTGAAAATTCGGATTCTACAAACAATTTCGAATCATTCTTATGTACACTTCCCTATACCCAAAGTTCATAGTTTTTGAGATATATTTTATTTAAAAAAACATAAAAAAACAATAAATTTTAAAAAATGCAACCATAACATAGTATAAAACAAAGTCGCTTCCCGCTGTCTGTCCCTACCTATGTATGTTTAGATCTTTAAAACTACGCAACGGATTTTGATGCGTTTTTTTTAATAGATAGAGTGATTCAAGAGGAAGGTTTATATGTATAATACATGCATAATATAGTAGAGAAACACTGATCATTTTAGAGGTTTCTAATGTGATGTCGTAATTAAACACATTTTTTTTGCGCTTACATTGCAAACGCTGGCTGAACCCTACGAGATAGATCAAAATAATGTACTACAATATTGTACACCTTAAAAAGTCCTACAAAAAAAGTCCGCGATGGTATATTTCTATCTCTTAGGGATAACCCACAATAACCATTTTTTATATTTCTGTGCGAAGCCGGGCGGGTCGCTAGTCATCCATAAATTAAATGTTCAAATTGTCCACCATTCATTTGATGACATAAATGAATCCTGTTTTCAAATTCCCTTAACACATTTTCCATTTGAGCAGGAGTAATATTGTTCACCGTTCTTGTAATCCGGTCGCGGAGATCTTGTAAATAGGCTGTGTTCTGTACACTGCTTCTTTAATGTGACCCCAATAGAAAAAATCCAAGGGAGTGATATCGCAGGACCCAGCTGGCCATCTAACTGGTCCGTACGTACCTATCCAACGTACCTATACCTAACCCTTCGAGCATTATGGGCTGGGGCTCCATCCTGCTGGTAATAAATGTGGAAATATTCATTTATTGGTAAATTTTCGAGAAAGTCAGCTATTTCATTGCTTAAAAACTGTAAATACTGGTCTGCTGTTAGTGGATTTTCAAAGAAAATTGGTCCAACGATGCGCGTTCCAATTACTCCCATCCACACATTAACACCAAATCTCTCCTGGAAAGCTCCTTGTCTAAATAAGTGAGGATTTTCTCTTGCCCAATATCTCGAATTATTTTTATTGAACATACCCAAATTCATGAAGCGTGATTCGTCAGAGAAAAGGATAAAGCGGCTTAAATTTGGGCGTTGCTGCACCATAAACCAATTACAAAACTCCAGCCTTCGATTGGTGATCGGCTTCATAAAGATGGTGGTGTACCTGGTACTTAAATGGCTTAAATGTGTGCTTTTTTTAAAATATTTCTGACGCTTTCCCGTCCAATTCCAATATTGGCAGCAATTTGTCTAACTGAAGTAGTCGGATCTACCTCAATACACGCCGGAAGTATTAATCTCCGCCTCTTCACTAACAATAAACTCGTTAGGTTCTTCTTCAATTCTTTCGGTTTTTAAGTGACGTTCAAGCCAAGGGAAATATTTATCATGTGGTTGTGCACGATCTGGATATCGTTGCCCGTATAAAGCTTTTGCTTCCCTGCGATTTTTTCTCACTTCTCCATACACTAGCAGCATGTCGATTTGATGTTCGCGAGTAAAGAGTGGCATTTTAAATAAAAGAGAAGTAATAACACTACCACCAAACGTTGTAAACAGTAAGAATTAATTGTCAAATTAAGCAACAATGAAGAAACTGACGTTTAAAAACAAAAGCCTGTGATAGCGCCTACCTATATTAAAATTCCTAGGCACCTCTGATAGATGCATTGACTGATTCTATCGTTTTCTATTTATGCATCGTTCATTCCTATGACATTCTGACATTAAACATTTAATATCTCAAAAACTATGAACTTTGGGTATAGAGAAGTGTACATAAGAATGATTCGAAATTGTTTGTAGAATTCAAATTTCTAATTAGTTATAGGGCATTCCATTAAAATTATTGCAGTAAATTGCTACTAAAGATGACTTCCGGTATTTTCCAGTTGAGCCGGAAGTGCGAAATTTTAATGATATAGTTAAAGATATCATATGAGTTTGTCCCTATCTTCACTTGTTTTCTTTCAAAAGAGTTTTATAAATGACACATTTGACATCTTTAAACGCGATTTTCTCGGAAACTGTCAAAGATAGGTATAGGACATGATACATGTTTTAGTCTTAGTTTTTTCAGTAGGATTAAAAAAATATAAAATTTACAGGGTATTCCATATAAAATAACAAAGTTTAGGGCATTTCCGGTCAAACAGGAAGTGATGATCAGTCGTTTTTGTAACTAAGTTTTGCATCCCATTCAATGATATACATTCCCAAAATTTGAAATCGATATCTTTTTCCGTGCCTCAGCTAGAGCCTGGGTAGTAATCTCGTGGTCACCCGGTATAGTTTAATATATAAAATATATTGTGATATAAATGCATAATCTAGTGATGAGAAATAAGTGAGAAAGCCCAAAATAATGGCATTTTGGCAAACTATTTTGAAAAGTTTGATCCAAGACTTTTCATTTGTCTTCGTTTATATCTAAGAACAGTTGAGAATATTCTGGGTTGGATATTTTAAGTGCTTTGTGATTTTTAAAGTTCCCCTGACTGCCAAATTATCTCTCAATTTTGATCTATATTTTTTCATTCCATGATGAAACTATTTTTTTTTATTTCCATAAAACAACCCCTCTTCTCGAGGAGTAAGAATCTTTTTATCTGGATTTTCCATGTGTTTCTGTCATTATATTCCATACATGATACTACAAATCCCAGCTATTACACAGTGGTATGACTATGCTATTATCTCCAACACATAAAAAATGTAACAATTATAGAGAAAATATTCCACACAGACAAGGATACTGATAATATATTATAGGTTACATTTAGTAGAACACTATTTGTGCTCACAGCAATTGCAGGATAGCCAACATTTTTATTTTACAGATTATGAGTAGGGTTCGCAAATGTGTGCCATAATGCCTGGTCGGCACTATATAACTGTACGATAATGAAAGCATAAACCGTATTTTTTAAGCGCCCTGTAAATTATATACGTGTGTATATCTTATCCCCACATACGTACGCCACTCACCAATCCTGCCAAGGCGTCAGGACCCGCGTATGCGCAGTAGTATGCCATCCCAGAGTGGGAGGACAAGAGAGTCTAATGCAGTTTAACATGTGATTAGGCAAACATTCCCAACCCTAATTATGAGAAATTAGCTAATGAGAAAACTGGAAAATTGATTCACAATAATTAACTATAGGGTTTATTATTACAATTACTTCATTAAACTTTTTCTTGTCAGTTGTAAAACTGGGCCTTAGTTTAGTATCAGAACATTCAAATGTACCAACTCGTTCGACTATATCAGTTTTATCCAAAATATACAAATAAAAATTAATTAACTTATACAGCAGAAATAAATATAATTTGGACAGCATTTAAAATGATTTCAGGAGATAATTTTCAAAAGGCAACTAATGTACGATTAGTAATATGAAAAACTTTCACTTTCTGTGCCACACTCATCACACTTTTTGTTCCAAAACCTCTGGGTTTTGACACTGTATGTCAGCAAAAGAATTTTAATGCAAATTTAAAAATATGGTTAAGTCCTGATCTTTAACGTATTTAAATATACATTAATATACATGATGGAAGTGAATTTCTGTAAAATTCTTTGGTAATATAACTTGAAAAATTGAATATAAATTGAAAAATATATTATAGGGATAATAATAACTAACTCACCAAACTGCCAATATTATAAATGTAACAATTTGCAATGTGGTTCTAGCTTCAACAGAACTGCAGCAGGTGCCATCATTAAAATTCATATAGTCATTACAATACATATTTAACAGTATTTGCGTATCATGCCTAAGGGCTTTTTTTCGCTATATTAATTCCATCAGGACTCTCCAAAACCATTCCCTGGCCTACAAGTCTAACACTCCACCACAGATCTGCAGCTGAATGTGATAAAACCTACAAGTTAAAACAAAAATACATTTTTCTTTAAATTTCTTAAATTAAAAATGGAGTATTTGGAAACAAACAGGTCAGAATTTTCTTTTATTATTGTAACCTCCAACGAGTTGACACAGATAACTGTGATTTATGTGTCAAAAGTTGTTGGTGAAAGTAAAAGAGTCCATGGCTAATAGTATAGAGACATCCAAAAAAAACGTCATCAAAGTTGGCCGAGAAAAAAAAAGACGTATTTCTATTCTTAATCGAATTTATAACCTTATTTACTTGTCAAGGCTGTCACTTTATATGGCAGCCATTATTTATTTTACAAATTGTGACAGTCACTTGTCAAAAGTATGACATAACCGAATAGCATGACCGCTATTTCCATCTTTCTCGTTCATAGCCAGAGTTGATGACGTCTTTTTGGATGTCTATATATATCTAAGAGAATAGATGTAGGGACCGCACTTTTTCATTACTTTGAGTGCTTTTGGTTGCTTTCAACAGATGGGGTGTCTTAATATTCCCATGCTATCGTAACCGTGTTTATTCTGATGTGATGACATTTTTTTTGCTGTCCTTATCTTTTACACGACATTTCCTTATATTTTTATTCTACATGTAATCTTACTCAGTGGTGACTGGTAGAATTTGAAATTATTGTATTTTCGTAAGGAAGACTGAGACCTACACCAGATTTTAGGGGGTTATTACTAGACCCAGAGGAGGATATTTCAGTTAGCCATATCTTGAAAACGACGCATGGGACCCACTTCACTTTTTAGGCGATGCCTATACACCTCTTTCAGACAGGATTTATAGTGAAAAAACCGTCAGCAAAGTTTGCGAAGAAATTTTCAAAAAAACTGCTGAACACCCTGAGATCTCAGTAACGCTCTGTGGAATATTTGCAGTATATATATATATTTTTTTAATTTAGAAACAAATATAAGGAGAGGTTTTTCGATTTGTTACAAAATATTTTTTTTTCAAAAACTTATGGCCATTTTAATTTTAATTTGATAGGAACATTTTGCTTCCCAAAATTAAAATGGCCATAACTTTGAAAAAAAAAAAATAATTTGTAACAAATCGAAAAACCCTCTCCTTTCTAGATTATGAAAAAATATATACTGCAAATATTTCACAGTGTTACTGAGATCCCAGGGTATTCTGCAGTTTTTTTTGAATTTTTTTTTGCAAACTTTGCTGATGGTTTTTTCAATATAAATCCTTCTGTATGAAGTGTATAGTCATCACCTAAAAAGTGAAGTGGGTCCCATGTGTCGTTGTCAAGATATGGCTAAATGAAATATCACCAACCGCCACTGACTAGACTCAAAGGGAAGGCCAGAATATCAAAAAAATTTCAAATGAAACTTGTGAAAAAACATGTGTTCCGCCAAAAGATCTTGAAAACTACTAACAATTACCAAGTGAACTTATAAAAATACAGAAAATAAAAATATTCTTGTGCTTGAAATGCTGGAGTGAAAAAAAAAATTCAAAGTACCACAACATTTACACATATCAAAAGTTCGAAAAAATCACAAGGTGTGAAAAGACTATTTACTTGGTGATTACGAAAAAATATTTCGCAAATATTTTGCAAGCCATTTCTAAGATGTTCTGGTGGGGCACACATTAAAAAAAATCCCAAAAAGTTTCTTTTGAGGATATTCTAACCTTCCATTTGTATCTAGTAATAACATCCTAAATTGGGCTTGGATCCCATGCTTCCTTATGAAAATACGAGAATTTCATATTCTACCAGTCACCATTAATATTACTTCTGAAACTGTAGACGGAGATGGAGTCACTTTGGAAATATTCGCGTGCTTCATATCTGAATTACTGTTTTAATATAATATTTTGGTGATTTCTAATTTCTAATCTTTGCATATTTCAATTCAGAAAAATGTGTGTCCTTGTTCACCTTGCAAATCACTCTCCCACATGATCTAGGTACTGGAGTAATATTTCATTTTCACTATTCTAGATCAAGGGAGAATCCCTTAAGAGGAATATTGTAATGCATACCTCAATTGCAGCTTTATTGTATAGATCAATTTGTTCATTGGTAATCATTTGATACTCAGGTTTCAATTTCTCTTGATTAACAGGTTCTTGTAATGCCCAAAGAATTTTGGTCTTCTTTTCATGTAGTCTATCGATAGATTGAACAAGGTGTGTCAGGTTGTGTTGATACTCTTCAAGCATTATATGTGAGCCATTCGATATAATAATTGGCCAAAGAGCTGAACCAACTACAACTACTGAGGGTGGTTCAGAAGAGAGTTCCATATTTCTAAAATATGTAAAAAAAGTGTATAATAACAACCACCGTTTGTGTTTCTAAATGAAGTAACATAAATGACTTGTGAATTTTGAGGTCAAAATAAGTCGAATAAACTAAACATACCTTAGTCCAATGTTGCACCCCTCGAGAAACAGTCCTAAAGGGTTCTAAACCAACATTCATTTTTATTAATTGATCAAGTATTAAGTTTATATTTGGTATGAGTACTATACTTTCGTAGCAGCAGTTAGTATTCCAAGATAAAAACAAGTACATTATTTGATCCATAGGGGATGCCACCGTTGACAACGAGCATCCCAAAACTTTTTTACTATGCACCATGGATCATCTTTTGAGAAATATGGATACACCTGTTTAAACGACACCTTTTTATAACCTTCATTGTTCATTGTTTTATTTTGGGTTACAGTTTTTAAATTATATGCATAATTATTAGACCATTATTGTTGCTCTTGTTTTAGGTGATATTTGGACCTCCAGATTCATTGGTATTACTTATTTCTTCATTTAGAAACACCTTGTATAAATTTATTATTTAAGTATCTTTTGTTTTATAATACATTTAAACACCTTGGTCTCACTAAGGTGATCCCAGGAATTTACTGTCATTTTTATCCACCAATTTAAAAATGCCAAAATATTGCAAATAACAATCACGTTTAAAAAAATGTTATTGAATTGTCGACAGTGAATTTTACATCTCTTTGAGACAGCTACACCTGATTGCCACAGTGGAGTATTGTTCACAGTATCTACAGTTAATCTAACAACTGCAGGTAATAATACTTAAGCTGGATTGATAGTAGCTGTTGAGTATGGGTTTCTATATATTCTTTTGAAAACCCAGCACTAACTGCTGAAACCCAAAGAAAAAATGGATATTCCAAAGAGTAATATACACGGTGGAGACTTTAACTGGAATATATTCGCTAGCGGGGTGGTGAATGATTTCTCAAAAAAATTCACGAGACACGTCAACTTTTAAATGTATTTACCTACATTTTTCAAGTAATGTGAAAAATATAGCCCTTCAGGGGTGGCTGAAACCACCCTCGACACGATTTTTTCAAATGCAACCCTATGGCTTGTGACCCCTCATTGTAAAGCTGGTGGAAAGAGGAATCCAACGCACTGATCAAATTTTAATTTTTAGTATGTTTGTAGGTTTGCATACAATTAAAACGTAATTCTATAGTTTAATTTATTTTTAACGCAACAATTTCGTACTCAAAATGTGTGTTGTTTAGTTTTGGAATGTAAACCTTACTTTTCATATGTCCCCACAAAAAATTCCAAGCAATTTTTTGCCACAACTGATATTTGTTATTTTTTGCTAGTGTTTTTACATGGCCGCAAAGAGTAATTTAGTTTGTATGCTGTAATCAGAGTTTGAAACGAAGTGTTATTTCAAATTGGTGAAAATGTCTTATTTAACTGAATCACTAAAAATCGAAATTTTGATGATGATTGGATATGGTGATAGGGCGCAAACTCAATGCGAAGTTGTTCGCTTGTTTCGAGAAACGCATCCTGACTTGCCACCACTAAATCAAGGTACCATTAGTAAAATTGAGGCACAATATCAAGAGATGGGTCATGTCAGGAAAGTACCGAGTAAGAGGCAGACTGTTGTTGATGACGACACGAAGTTGAATTTGTTGCTTGCTCTAGAAGAAAATCCAATCACTCCAGCCCGTCAACTGGCCCGTGATAGTAATCTTAATCACAAAACAGTTTTAAAAATACTTAAATATCAGAAAAAACGCCCATATAAAATGCAAGCTGTTCAAGAGCTACTTGAAGACGATCCAGATCGACGGTTGGAATTTTGCGATTTATTGATGACATGTATTGATCAAAACCAGTTATCTTTAGAGTGGATAGTTTTCTCTGACGAGGCTACTTTTACATTAAATGGGCACGTAAATCGCCAAAATTGTCGTTACTGGGCTGAAGAGAACCCCCATTGGATGAGGGAACTTCATACTCAGCGCCCACAGAAAACTAATGTGTGGGCCGGAATAATACAAGATAGAATTGTAGGACCATTTTTCTTTGATGATACTCTTAATGGAGCAAGATACTTGCGTTTACTCCAGCACGAACTAATGCCAGTGCTATGTCATTTATTTCCAAACCCCTTAAACCCTAACTTGACCGACGAGAGGTTATGGTTTCAGCAAGATGGGGCCCCACCACACTATGCTGCCATTGTTCGTCAGTATCTGGACAGAATTTTTCCCGGTAGGTGGATTGGGAGGCGAGGTAATATTGAGTGGCCAGCAAGATCTCCAGATCTTACACCACTGGATTTCTTTTTGTGGGGACATCTTAAAAGTAGGGTTTACATTCAGAAACCCAACAACATAGCAGATCTGCAGGAAAGGATAAGAGAGGAAATCGGAAAAATAACACCGCAAATGTTGCATAATGTAAGGGACGAAACCTACTACAGACTGGGATGCTTTCAACAAGTGAAT
This sequence comes from Aromia moschata, assembly GCA_029963805.1. Taxonomy (NCBI): domain Eukaryota; kingdom Metazoa; phylum Arthropoda; class Insecta; order Coleoptera; family Cerambycidae; genus Aromia; species Aromia moschata. The sequence goes on along the minus strand of JAPWTK010000129.1, from coordinate 41,948 downwards.
GGTGCACATTTTGAACAATTGTTACTTTGAAAATAAATTTAATTTTTAAATTGTTTTAATTGTATGCAACCCTACAAACATACTAAAAATTAAAATTTGATCAGTGCGTTGGATTCCTCTTTCCACCAGCTTTACAATGAGGGGTCACAAGCCATAGGGTTGCATTTGAAAAAATCATGTCGAGGGTGGTTTCAGCCACCCCTGAAGGGCTATATTTTTCATATTACTTGCAAAATGTAGGTAAATACATTTAAAAGTTGACGAAGTCTCCACCATGTATGTATATACATATTTATATATATATATCTACAGTGTGTCCCAAAAAGATGGAAACAGTCCCGCAGAATCGAAACTATTAGTATTTCAAAAAAAAGTTTCCTACAAAAAAACATTCGCATCAAAAACCGCCATCGACCAGTCTAAACGACGTCGACATTCTTCTACAGAATGTTTCACAAATCACAAAAAAAACTGTTTCTGTTAAATGGCAACACCGCTTAATTCGCATCTAATCAAAAATAAATTATTAAGAAAAGTTGTTCAGAATGCCGAAATATGGCGATATACGAAAAATCGACGCGATAGTCAAATGTTTACAAATTAATGCTGCTGGCCCAAAAACTTGGAAACAGGCCGAGAGGAATGTCGACGTCGTTTTGACTGGCCGATGGCGGTTTATGGTGCGAATGTTTTTTGTAGGAAACTTTTTGAAAATACCAATAGTTTTGACTGCGGGCCTGTTTCCAACTTTTTGGGCAAGCAGCGTTAAATCGCAAACATTTGACTATCGCGCTGATTTTTCGTACACCCCCATATTTCGGCATTCTGAACAACTTTTCTTAATAACATTTTTTGATTAGATGCGAATTAAGCGGTGTTGCCATTTAACAGAAACAGTTTTTTCTGATTTGTGAAACACCCTGTAGAAGGATGTCGACGTCGTTTTGACTGGTCGATGGGGGGATTGTGATACGAATGTTTTTTGTAGGAAACTTTTTTTGGAAATACTAATAGTTTCAATTCTGTGGGACTGTTTCCAACTTTTTGGGCCAGCAGCATTAAATCGCAAACATTTCACTATCGCGCTGATTTTTCGTACACCGCCATGTTTCGGCATTCGGAACAACTTTTTTTAATAACATTTTTTGATTAGATGCGAATTAAGCGGTGTTGCCATTTAACGGAAACAGTTTTTTCTGATTTGTGAAACACCCTGTAGAAGAATGTCGACGTCGTTTTGACTGGTCGATGGCGGTTTGTGATGCGAATGTTTTTTGTAGGAAACTTTTTTTGGAAATACTAATAGTTTCGATTCTGCGGGACTGTTTCGAACTTTTTGGGACACACTGTATATTTAAACTGTCTTGTGCTCTTGAAGAATTAAACAATACTTTTGTTTCTTTGTTTATTATGCATATACTGTGTTGATTTGAATATCATATCGAGCCATCCAAAAAAAACGACATCAGAGTTGGCAAGTAAAAAAAAGTATTTCTATTCTATCTTAAATTTATACCCTTATTTAATTGTCAAAGCCAAGAAGACTAGAATAAGGACACCGACCTCGCGTAAAATAGGTACCGAGAGAACGACACAAATGACGTCGAAATCCGCTAGGGTATTAGCGGCACTGCGAGCGCCGCATTACTTACTTTCGGGAGTCTTCAGGAGTTTCGTAAATAGAGCGTCTAACCCTGAATGTACCCGAATCTTGTTCTTGTGCACGCTACCGCTTTGCGCAGGTAAATAGTCTGCCGTTATATTAATCTTTCGACGTATTTTGTGCTGCCCGAAATGCGTGAGCTCGGTCTCCTTGTTCTAGTCTTCTTGGCCGTCACATTATATGACAGCCATTATTTATTTTACAATTGTGACAGTCACTTGTTAAAAGTTTGACATAACCGAAAAGCTTCGACATGTCCGCTATTTCTATCTCAATTGTTCACAGTCAGATTTGATGATGTTTAATTCTCTAATATTGCACAAAAAAAATAAAAAAAAATGAATAAACTTTAACTAGAGATGTAGCAGACGGCAATTGATAATGTTAAATTACTTTTTTTATTCTAAACATCTTGACATTTTATTTACTTAACTAGGTCCATAAGTCCAAATTTGTTGCTTAAGTTTTAAAAAAGTAAGTGGTATGAAGTCTATGAAGTAGGCAGTATGCTTTAAGTTCTACTAAATTAATTTATGGTACAAAGAGAGAGTAATAATGCGCCGTAATATCAAGACATGCAAAGCACATAGTAATGATGGTCAGATTCGTCAAAGTATCAAATATTTAAACAGCTTACACGAGTAGGTATGTATGATTTTGCACAAACTGGTAACATGTAAGAAATGAAATATAACAATATCTTACGTCTCAAGTCTTACTGCTTATTCCTAATTTTTTTATGCCTAATATTAGTTCTTAACCTTTAGAGTAGCGAAAAACCAGATATTTCTCGGAGATGACCCCTGGAGTATACCTAAAACCTAAAATTAACTAGTCATAAGGCTCTGTATACAACTCCAGCCTCCTAGGACAATTGGAAGTGAATTAAATTAACCCTTCTTTATTGAAAACATACTGCCTTACCGTTACAGGCTGGAAAGCCACTATACTGGCTTGACCCATGATTAACACTTTGCCCATGGTCAGTCCATATCTTTTTTATGTATTTTCTGAGGAGAATCGCAAACCCCAAATCCCAGTACTCTAAAGGTTAAAGCTAACTTTACTGCTACCTACGAATCCAGCTTTACAGTTTTAACTTGAGATGTTTTCATTTAATGTTGGCTATAAATTACAAATTTGGATTTACTTCTGTATTTGAAAGGTTTGATCATACCTAAAACTATCCACCATTAACTTTGATACATTTGGTGCCCAGATAAAATTAACTTTTATGTTAAGTTGCTTATCAACATAAGTAAGATTTTGTGGTTTTTGAGTAATATCCTCATCCTGGATCAAATGTTCTACAAATGCGGCATATAATTCTCGTATTCGCATGTCCCCAATAAAAACAAAATGCGATTCTGAGCCATAATATGCTATGTAACGGAGACATCTTCTTTGTATCACTTAAAAAAAAATAGAGTCATAAAATATACAGAGAAAAGATATATGTTTACATTTTACTATAAAAATGTAACATACAACCATAAGGTTGCCACTCTTGGTCAGCTTTGTAGCGTCCATCGGATAATAACCATTTACAGGAATTTGTGCCTTAAATAAATAATAATTTATAGCATCTATAAAACATAACTTTGTTTACTTGATCTATAAATTTTACCGTATTTGATATGAAGTATGCCATGATAACAAGCAAATCCAAGAACCAAAATTAGAGCCACTTTCTTAGCATTTTTAGAATTTATTTGATCAATAATCCCTTCTATACGGGATTTTTCTCCACTCATAATAATTATGTTTTTTCACATTTCTAACCACCTTTAATTAACATTTTTTGAGTCTGTTTTATTTGATATTTGATGCACCAACTAAAATCTTCATATCTAGGGGCGTGTTCTTTAATTCAACGTTTTGATGTGGTGGATTCCATCAATAAATAGATTCTGATTGGTCGATTTAATCAGTTCCTGCCCTCTGATTGGCTTGATGGAATCCACCACACCAAAACGTTGAATTAAAGAAGGCCTTATGTATGCTATCTATGGATGGCACCAACCACAAAACAATAAAACTATAAAACATAGAACGAATCATAGACGAAATATAAAACGAACGAACGAACCAACAACTTTGTACCACTTCGTCATAGAATATTTTTTCTAGAATCCAGAAATCAGAAGGATCCCATTGAGGGCCGGTTCTACAAACCAAGCATATACTCTCGAACCCCTCTTAAGTCAATTTTGCTTAATTCACATCCTCTCTTATTTCACCACGTTTCCCCCTATTATGTCACGAAACCGTCCCGCTTAAATCGCCGAAAGGCATGAATATGTACAATTTTTATTGAAAAAAAATGATTGTGTAATACATTAAATATAGACACCTAACCTTTAAAGTAGGTTAGGTGTCTTTTAAAAATATTTAACTTTTAAAATATTCATTCAAGTGGAAAATTGAACCTTGTCACGCACGACTGGGTATAGTTACGTTGATTTTTTCGTTCAGCTGGCTCATTTTTCATTATAACAAGTGCTGTGGTATATCCCGAGAATACACCATCGTATATTCTCGGGTATATCTCTAAATATTTCTTTTAGCAACTAGAAAACACGAAAAAGTTGAGGTTATGATTGCGACTTATTGAAAATACATTTCGCGACTTAAGCGAGATGATGCACGGATTTGGTGACTTAAGAGTGGTTCGAGTGTACATCATAGGCCTGATGCCTGATTGTTCTCCTGCAGCAGCAGTCTAATTATTTGGAATTCGATAGTATCAAGTCGATACATTCGTTTCAAAGGTAATTCGAAATCGCAAAGAAATCGATTCTAATTTGTTTTCGACACGGTCTACGAGTAACGTTCGTAGTTTTCGTAGTATCGAGCATAGAGAAATCAAATATTTGGTTGGTTTATGGTATCGAGTGCCGATTAGATCCGAGAAATCTCTATATACACTCGAACCCCTCTTAATTCACCAAATCCGTGCACCTCGCTTAAGTAGCGAAATTTAGTCTCGCTTAAGTCGCTATCATAACGTCAACTTTTTCGTGTTTTAGTTGCAAAAAGAAATATTTAGAGATATACCACAGCACTTGTTATAACGAAAAGTGAGCCAACTGAACAAAAAAATAAATGTAAGTATACCAGTCGTGCGTGACAAAGTTCAATTTTCCACTTAAATGAATATTTTAAAGGTTAAATATTTTAAAAAGACACCTAACCTATTTTAAAGGTTAGGTGTCCATATTTAATGTATTACACAATCATTGTTTTCAATAAAAATTGTATTCATGCGAGAATCCAATTTCCAAACGTAGTTCTAAAACGTTTACAGGCGGCGACTTAACCGGGACGGTTTCGCGACGTAATAGGGGGAAACGTGGTGAAATAAGAGAGGATGTGAAGTAAGCGAAGGTGAAATAAGGGGGGGTTCGAGTGTACTCTATACATTGTACATACATATGTATAACGATAAAATCAGTAACCATAGCCTTTGAATTTGAATCACTGAAATCTTTTTACAAAATTCTTTTTTTAATTTTGGATATCATACATTTTTCCAAGTTCTAATATCTTGTCTGTGATAGGTATACCATAAATTGCTATAAAACACAAAACGTATGGGAAGATAACAAAACATAAAGGAAAGTTTAGAACGGAAGGCCTTAGCTGGGAATAACACTCTCGGACACCAACGCAGATTACTGAGGGACAATTTTAATCCTTTTAATTTACCCGAAAAGCATTTTATTGAATTGTTCCGGCTAAACAAAGCCAATGTTTATGAAGTAGAACTGTTATTAGCACCATATTTACAAAGAAGTCGATACCAGAATGCTATGCCTCCACTGCCTCCACCATTGAAAATTTTTACAGCACTGCGATTCTTCGAGCCGGGCTGATATCAGAAATCAAGAAGGGAAGACTTTAATATACATAAGTATGAGCCAGACCGCTGTGCATATTATGTAAATACATAATATTTATCAAACATTACATTACATATAATTTATTTCAGATGCATACATGAAGTAACTGAATTAATTAATGAACATATAACATGTAACACCTCTAAAAATGAAATTTACTAAAGATTGGAGGATCATTAATATAAATAAACAAAAGTTCATGGCTGTTTAATTTCTCAGGCGTTTTGGGATGCTTTTTAATTTCAAGAGTTTGTTATCAATGACCCTTACAGCTTACCAATTTGTGTCAAGGTTGAATAGAATTCCGACTTATACTGAAATAATTTCAATGTTGGAATCATTTCAATGGTTTTACAGCGTAAGGCTGACTGCACACATATGGTCATTGGTCATACCTAAAGCAAAAAAGTATATATATTTTGTCTATGCCTAAAGTGACCATTGTGATCTTGCCAAAGACGGACATGTTCAGCTGGTTCACATTGACGAAGCTAGAGTTACACTCAAACCACTCTTATTTCACCTTCGCTTAATTCACATCCTCTGTTATTTCACCACTTTTCTCCCTATTAGGTCGCGAAACCGTCCAGGTTAAGTCGCCGCCTGTAAAAGTTTTAGAACTACGTTTGGAAATTGGATTCTCGCATGAATATGTACAATTTTTATTGAAAAAAATGATTGTGCAATATATTAAATATGGACACCTAACCTTTAAAATAGGTTAGGTGTCTTTTAAAATATTTAATCTTTAAAATATACATTCAAGTGGAAAATTGAACTTTGTCACGCACGACTGGGTATAGTTACATCGATTTTTCGTTCAGTTGGCTCATTTTTCGTTATAACAAGTGCTGTGGTATATCTCTAAATATTTCTTTTTTCAGTTAAAACACAAAAAAGTTGAGGTTATAATCGCGACTTAAGAGAGGCAGAATTTCGCGACTTAAGCGAGGCAATGATGCACGGATTTGGCGACTTAAGAGGGGTTCGAGTGTAATTTTTCGCTCCGTGAGGCGCGAGCTAAATAGCGCCGCAGGCGAAAATTTTTAAAACTTTCAAGGTCACGCGTTTTCCTGGCACTAGAATTTCAATAAAAAATACATTTACATAAAAATATAAACTTGCACAAGGATACTTTTTGGAATTTGATGCCTTTTTGAAATACTAATATTTAATCACGATCTATACGATACGTCTTCAGCTTAACCTAGAAGACGTAATTACGGACATTTTAATAAAACAATTTCAATGACGGACAGTTTGACGGACTGCTCTTGAAGACGGACAAGCTTTCTGAATGACGGACTGTCCGTCATAATGACGGACGTCTGGTCACTTTAGTCATACCTAAGCCGATCAAGACCAGACATTTCTTAAGTTTAAATGCACGATACACGCATATCGTGGTTTAAATGTAAGAAATCGACAATTCATCACTAATGAGTTATTAAGTAAAATATTTCATACTGACATCTTCGTTAAGCGGCCTTTACAGTTTACAATTTTTATTTGCGCACGCGTATTTATGTCTGGGCAATTTCTTAACAAATAAACACAAATAAGCGTGCGCGCAATAAAAATTGCGAACTGTAAAGCGGCCTTTAATAATGAGCCATCCAAATAAAAAAAGTCATCAAAGTTGGCCGAGCAAAAAAAGACTTGTTTCTATTCTAGCTTAAATGCAGTGGCGGTTGGTGATATTTCAGTTAGCCATATCTTGAAAACGACGCATGGGACCCACTTCACTTTTTAGGTGATGACTATATACCTCTTACAGAAAGGATTTATAGTGAAAAAACTGTCAACAAAGTTTGCGAAAAAAATTTCAAAAAACCTGGAGCACTCCCTGGGATCTCAGTAACGCTCTGTGGAATATTTGCAGTATTTTTTTTTCATAATCTAGAAACAAATATAAAGAGAGGTTTTTCGATTTGTTATAAAATATTTTTTTTTCAAAGTTATGGCCATTTTAATTTTGGGAAACAAAATGTTCCTATAAAATTAAAATTAAAATGGCCATAACATTTTGAAAAAAATATATTTTTTAACAAATCGAAAAACCTCTCCTTATATTTGTTTCTAGATTATGAAAAAAAAATGCTGCAAATATTCCACAGAGCGTTACTGAGATCCCAGGGAGTGCTCCAGATTTTTTGAAATTTTTTTCGCAAACTTTGTTGACGGTTTTTTCACTATAAATCCTTTCTGTAAGAAGTGTATAGTCATCACCTAAAAAGTGAAGTGGAGCCCTTGCGTCGTTTTCAAGATATGGCTAACTGAAATATCACCAACCGCCACTGCTTAAATGTATAACCTTATTTAACTGTCAAGGCTGTTACATTATGTGACAGCCACAAAACATCTAAATAGAGTGACATCCAAGATTTATTTTACAACTGTCACAGTCACTTGTCAAAAGTTTGATAACAACAAAATTTCGCTTTGAGCTCACCGAGATTTGGAACATACTAGAGGGAATGCATTACATTTGCCCTATATGTAAAAATTGGCATAAACATAGTCCTACCAATATGGCGGGCTTGCCAGATGTGTACTTAAAATTTTTAGGGGCTACGATTTACAAAAATTGTATATCATCAATTTTAAGAGTAAAAGATTTCCAGATGAATTGTTTTAGCATTGACAGCAAGTATTTGTTGCCATCAAATTTGAATAGCATTACAAATAAATATAAAATATAAGGCACCTTATATACTATCAAACTGTAAGTTAAAAAAAGGCATGCATTCAAAACCAGACAGGACAAGCTTGTCTAGTTTTCTGTAAAGAAATTCTTGGAGACCTAGATTAAATACACAAATGGATATAAGAGTATTTGTATCCATCATTTAAAAATTAATATTAGAATAATCATACTTCATATTATATCGAATAATTCAAATTGAACTAACGAGATGTCTAAATTACTCTAATAAAGAGTAATAATATATAGATATAGTAATAAAACCAAAAACAATTTATTATCCGTTAAATTTGTATTTACAATGTAGTTGAAACATTTATATAAAACATGTATAATAAAACACAAGGCCTCTTGAAGTTGATGGTACAGATACCTCTTGAAATGATGATTCCTCCATAACATTCACCACTTCTGTGATTTCACTACTCATTTGTTTTGCCTCACTTATTTAAAATGGCGATGGACTACATTCCATTGGCTCGTCATAATTTACTGGTGCTAATAAAAGCGTCGAACATAATTTTCTCTTAAACGTACAATGCCACACGCAGAAGTTCTGTCACAGCACTCTTCGAAATGATCCAAGCAAACAACAGTTTGTTTAGAAAGTGAAAGTCATTGCTTGCGTCCCATCGTTAACAATCAAGTTGACCGTCTCGTTTCATTTTTCAGCAATCTACAAACAGAAATAGAATATTATAGAAAATGTGCTAACATCATCAAAGAATGAATGAATTATATACATAGGACAGCATATTGTCATCATCAAAAAACATACTCTAATAAAATGGGAAAAAAACCTATTTTCTGAAACTACATTATATTGGTCATAGTAAAACAATTATGTCTTTAATCACTGTAATAATAAGCAATTTTAAAGTAAATACCAGACAAAAATTGTGCCAACTTTTGATACTGAATAAGAAATAAAATTATTTGTAAAAAGTTATTTGTAAAGAGGTCAATACAATACTTATTGTAAAATACGGACCTGTGAAATGTCACTCCCGGCATATTTTCCTTATTTGTCTGGCTCTTGCCGCAGTCCTGCACTATACACTTTCTCATAATGTTTGGTTTTTAAAAAGACAGATAACTATTCAAATAAAACGCAAATTTTTCCACACAAAACGAAATACAATCAAAAATCACTTCGCAACACTTTGTCTCGTTTACGGTCCCGCCAATATGGCCGATTGACATTAGGCATGCCAACTCAGAAATATGCGCATTCCCTCTAGTCTGTTCTAAATTTCGGTGTTTGCGCTTCGACATAACCGCTATTTCTATCTCTCTCGTTCATAGCCATTTTTGATGACGTTTTTTGGATGTCTAAACGAAATAAAAACATCCAAAAAAAAGTCATCAACTTTGGTTATGAACGAGACATAAAATATGGAGATGAAAATACCGGCCACGTCTAAATTTTTCGGTTATGTCAAACTTTTGACAAGTGACTGCCGGTTGTACAACTCTAGTTTAAACCACGTTCAGGGTTAAACCAGGTTCAGAATATTTCACCGTTGTACAACAATAGTTCAAGTGTTAAACGTAGTTCAAGAGTCAGTCAAATTGAACGGCTGGCGTTGGTCGTTTAAACTTCGTTCAGGGGATGTTTTCTAACCTCTCTTCTGAATTGTCATTTTTAGAATATAAAGGTGGGTTCATGCAGATATTTTTAGTAATAAGAATAAGAATAGTAATAAGAATAAAAGTTAAACCTTCGTTTTATAATGACCCAGTTCATGCAGTAAATCCTTATTTTTAAAATGATTACTAAAAATTATATTTACTGCATGAACTGCGTCATTATAAAACGAAGGTTTAACTTTTTATTCTTATTACTATTCTTATTCTTATTACTAAAAAATTTCTGCATGAACCCACCATAAGATTTAGCGTGTATGTCTATGTACTTAAGTTTCATCAAAACCGTTGTAGTACAAATATGTAATTTCCGGAGGATTTAACGGATGACGAACATTTTATGGAATTATTTGATATAATAATGAATACCAAAAAAATATACATAGAAATAGGACTGATAATTTTATTTTGATATATACATATACATATATTTTTTACATTGTAGGAACCATGCTCTTACACCAGAAGATATGATATTCACCACTCTACGGTTCCTATCCGTTCCTATCCTGCCTATTACTTCCGGTGGTCCTCCACCTGTACCAAAGAGAGAGAGCACTTTTCTTCTGCAAGCTTTTTTTGTTCTTTTTTTAATATTATCGTACTTATTTTTTAAGATCTTAGCATCTCGAAAAGATACTTCTGATGAACTATTAAACTCATTAGCGATTTTCTTCCATGTTTCCATCTTAGTAGCATTTGTCATCATGTCTGTCTTGCGGCATTCTATTTTTTCTTTGTATTTGTTTACTAGCGATACCAGTAACGCTTCTTCCTCGTTATTAAAATTAGCTGCTCTTGTGAAACTTTTCGTTTTATATATTAACTAAAATGCTTGTCTAATAATCTTACACCAAAAAGTAGCGCGAAAACACTCGACGAATAACGGCAATATATAAAATAGGGTTATTGGCGTTATTTTATTGCATTAAATAGCGCGGTAAAATCATTGTATTTCTACTGCGCATGCGAATGTATTACCAACTTCAACGTCAAGCAAGTTCAGCTGAACCGGACTTGAAATCAGGTTGAACAACACAATGTCGCTTGATCTAGGTTTAAAGTTGAACTACCGTTTAAGTGAACTTCAGTTCAGAACGAACTTGTACAACCGGCCCCAATGTCTAAAATAAATAATGGCTGTCATATGATGTGACAGTCTTGACAAGTAAATAAGGTTATAAATTCGATTGAGAATAGAAATATGTCTTTTTTTTTTCGGCCAACTTTGATGACTTTTTTTGGATTATATATTTTCGCATGTGATAATAATTGTACAATAAATAACAATGCTGAAAAAATAACTGGTTTTATCAAAAATCGATTACATGTACATATAGGGTGTCAAAAAATAACCGGGACGGTCGATTATATCAAAATCAATGCGAGAAAAGGAAAAAAAACGACCTCAACAAAAGTTGTTTGATTGAAAAAGACGAGTTTAATGGTCACCTTGATCTTGGCCGTGACCTTGATGGCTTTTTCAAGGTCAACTTGAAAAAGTCAAATAGAACTCCATATTTTTAACCCCTGATTCTTACGGAGCGCGAAATTCTACGTTCAGGTGTGTATCCATGTCTTATATGAACATGACCTCTAGAGGTCATTTTGAGGTCAAATACGTTTTTAGTCCAGCACAGCCTGGAAATCGTATTTTTAATGAAAAGTGACCACAACAAAAGTTATTTGATCAATAAAGCGAGTCTAATGGTGACCGTGACCCTGGCCGAGGGTCTAAATGGGGCCTAGAAATCTATCCGGCTCCTCGATCCTCGTCCTCGTCGTAGGCCCTGGACATGGAAGATGAACCGATAACTAAATCCGGGTAGAAGCAAATATACTAAGTTTTATAATCTGCCCACGAATTCCCGTAATACTTTTCTGAATATTGAAGAGCACTCTGCAACATTAACTTGTCTCTTGTGTTCAATGCGTACAAAAATACTGAATTTCGTATTTTGAAAAACGGAGGTTAGAATTGTGGAATTCGGAATCGACCTTGAAAAAACCCTCAAGGTCACGGCCAAGGTAAAGGACAAGGTCACTATTAGACTCACTTTTTGATCCAACAACTTTTATTGAGGTCATTTTTCATTAAAAACACGATTTCCAGGCTGTGCTGGACTAAAAACGTATTCGACCTCAAAATGACCTCTAGAGGTCATGTTCATATAAGACATGGATACACACCTAAACGTAGAATTTCGCGCTCCTTACATTCCTATGTACATGGGAATGTACATATATTAAAAAACATATTAGCAAAAGGAAAAACATACATTTATTACAGGAAACAAACATTGAACTCTGAATTACAATTACAAAAGCTGACTTATTTATTATAGTCCAGTCTGTGAGCTGGGAGACTAAGTTTGGTGCAGCTACTCGAATTCAAAAATTTTTTTTGCATCATATTCTATGAACCTCCAAAGTCATTCGTGACTATCAACCAATTTGGCAAACCCCCTCAGACCACCTCTATACTATAAAACACACCCCATTCTCACCCTCATTTTTAGTGGTATTTAATTTTCGAAAAAATGACGACCAATCATCGAAAGGAGGTTTTTTGGGTCGCTGATCATGAATCCGATGTCATTTTTCCCGGAAAATTCATGCCACGGCCGGGAAAACTGGAAAATTGGGTCACTTTTGCGGAAATTTAATCAATGTTCACGTGATTTGCGTTTTTTACGTCATAAAAATATCCAGCAGCGTATAATGATAACGAAAAATTATGTAAATTTTCTGGAAAATATGAAAACTCCGGAAAACCTGGAGACAATTTTTCTATTTTATGAAAATGATCGTGTGATAAGTCGCCATAGGGGTTTCTTGGGGCGCTAATCATGAATCCGATGTCACTTTCTCTGAAAATTCATGCCACGGCCGGGAAAACTGGAAAATTGGGTCACTTTTGCGAAAATTGAATCATTGTTCACGCGATTTGCGTTTTTTACGTCATAAAGATATCCAGCAGCGTATAATGATCATTATACACTGCAAATCGCGTGAACAATGATTCAATATTCGCAAAAATGACCTATGTTCCAGTTTTCCCGGCCATGGCATGAATTTTCCGGGAAAGGGACATCGGATTCATGATCAGCGCCCCAAGAAACCCCAATGACGACTTAACACATAATCATTTTCATAAAATTGAAAAATTGTCTCTAGGTTTTCCGGAAAATTTTCATAGTTTTCCAGAAAATTTACATGATTTTTCGCTATTCGTTATCATTATACGCTGCTGGATATATTTATGACGTAAAAAACGCAAATCGCGTGAACAATGATTAAACCGCAAGTGACCTAATTTTCCAATTTTCCCGGCCGTGGCATGAATTTTCCGGAAAAATGACATCGGATTTATGATCAGCGACCCAAAAAACCCCCTATAACTCACTTTCGATGCTTATCATTTTTTTCAAAAATTAAATACCACTCTAAAAATGAGGGCGAGAATGGGGTGTGTTTTATAGTATAGAGGTGGCCTGAGGTGGTTTGCCAAGTTGGTTGATAGTCACGAATGACCTTAGAGGTTCATAGAACATGATGCAAAAAAAATGTTTTGAATTCGAGTAGCTACACCAAACTTATTTAGTTGGCCTAATTCCCCGGCTCACAGACTGGATTATTAGGTGCAGCTCTGTCAACACCTTTCTCCTTAACAGCATGCAGTTCTCTTTTTGGCGACAGTAGTTTTCTCTCCATTTTTCTCGTTATTTTGCTTTTTTTTTCTCCAAATAATATAGCTTAATTGATAAGCGAAAAAAAATTGTATATTTTCCATCATAATAATTAATAACTCAAGAAAGGGATAACGAGCCATCCAAAAAAAATGTCATCAAAGTCGGCCGAGCAAAAAAAGAAGTACTTCTGTTCTATCTTTTTTTATTTAATTGTCAAAGCTGTTACATTATAGTCATAGACATACATTACAGTCATAAATACAGTCATTTATGTTACAATTGTGACAGTCACTCATCAAAAGTTTGACGTTTCGTTTTGAGCTTCGACATGACCACTATTTCTATCTCTCTCGTTCATAGCCAGATTTAATGACCAGTTTTTTTTTGGATGTAAGGTTGCAATTTGTATAAGTTAATAATAAGAGCCCAAGGAAAAGCTCGTAATTTTTTTCAAAATTTTTGACTTCAGGTTTTTCACAATTCATATTCAAATGAGTCAATTCATTTGAAATGCATAGTAGTAAGACTGCCGCAGCGCCCTCATTCTTGTCATGGATAATAAGTTTGTGATTAAACACTGAAAGACCGTGACAACATGCCGATCCAGGGGACTTCTTTAGGTGAATTATCTAAGGCGATTGTTACAGTTGCACATATTATCTTTCTTTTTGTTAATAGTCTACTTTGTACTATATTTCTTATAGATTCTTGGAATTATCATAACTAATCTTAAATAAAAACAAAATCAGTGGTAGGTATCAGATTTTTATCGTCAAAAATAAGTACACAGTACCTAGGTAAATCTATTAGTTATAACAATATATACATCTGTGTTATATAATATAAAACAATAAGTAGTTACATATTATCTCATCTATTACAAACATTTTTTACGACATTGTGGTTCCATGATGATGAAGAGGATTTTATAGAGTACCTACTCAATTAATATCCTCAAAAAATATGATTGTGGTGTCTTTAAAGTTTGGTTAGAACACCTGTACTTAAGTTTACTTTTTCTATGAACAGCTTAGAAAGTACTGAATATGGTGATTATATTATAAAGCAGTGGACCAACAAAATGAATTAGTCATAAAAAAATCACAACTGCAATAAAATAACTTCGTAAGACTTAACAAACCTACATACTATATTTGTAAATATCTATGATATATAGACAACTGTCTCCTATGAAGCTTGGTTTGTACTCTCATATAGATAATAAACTTTATAAAATCTTAAATAATTTGCATTGCTTAGGTATGCGAAGCACTTACACATTTTCCAACTAGCCAAGCTAACCAGGAGAGCTTCGTTAAAACATATTTATCACTTTAAAATTTTCGTACCACAAAAAAACAGTATAATAATTCGTGGCAATGCAATAAACAGATATAAGACATTTAATATAAATAATGGCTATCATCAAACATACCAATAAATACTTGTGGTATTAATCAATTACATCGTGAGAAAACTGAATGTCCAAAAAACGAGTTGAAAATTCACCAAACTATGGTAAAAGAAAAAGATTGAAAATTTTGAATAGAATATAGAAAAAAACTAAATATTGCATTAGTAGAGACAGCCATGATATAAACTGTTAAATTCACCATATAAAACTACGTAAAATGTATCGTAAATAAATCTTAGGCCAAAAATAATATTAACCATCGTAAAAATAAATATATATAATTATGACGAGTTTAAGACACAGACGGTTATTTATAAATCACAGTTCTATCACAGGTTCCGTCCATGTTAAAACTCATATATATACATACATATACAAAGAAAAACTCATCGGTGATGCACGTAAAATCTCAGGCCTCTGTATAGTTCTTTATGCAACTGAAAAGACTAGACTAACAGAAAAGAAGAAGACTTTAGAAAACAGCATCAACTGAGTAAAAGCAAAAATGAATAAGATTAAGAGCAAAAATATTTGCCTCACCATTCAAACTTTAAATCGTCAGCTCTTTCAACCACATGATTTTTTTTTAATTCTTTAATTTTCAAATTCACCACTTATTTCCAGAATAAAAAAATACCTCTTCTTGACATATTTTCAGTTTCCTAAATCTTCTCTGAATTAAAATATTAACCGAATCTGCATTACAAATAAACTGTCTGTGACTGAAATTCTTAAACACTAGCTATAATAAAGACCACTCGTAAGGTGTACATCACGACTCTTCTATTGGTACCTCTTCTTCGTTATCTAACTTTGTGGTCCCCGTATTGCAAAAACGGCACTTACAACACACTATGCACGGTGCAGCTAGCAACAGCAACGGTGAGGCTACCAACAGCAAAATTCCAAAGCCAGCAAATATTCCTATGACTTGTGTTCGATGCCATATGACGGAGGCCCTTGAATGTCCTAACTTATTTTTGCATGGTCCTTTGTCATAATGCCTCAGTAAAAAGTCGTCCTGCAAGATACAACATGCGTTAATATTAGCCTTTTTATTAAAGTTTTGTCGTAGAATGTACACCAAGAAGCAAACATTTGGGCACATTATTCACATCATAAATTTTCAAGGGAGACTTGGACACTTTAACATGTTCACTGCCGGAACTTACTTTATTGTATTTTTTCTTAAGGCCAGGGGTGTATTTCATATAGAATTAAAATTTTCATTTTTTGAGTCATAATGCACATTGATAGAAATATGCAAATAATGAAATTCCACGTAAGAAATATTCCCAAATTTATCGCCCCTGTGAAGAAAATCGAGGAAATGTCTCTCAGTCATAATGACCGAGTCGGCACTGCGTGTTGGTAAATGTTCCACGCCGGCGTCATTTCTTTATCGTTAAATTTGTATGCGAGAAACTGGCACTGCCCAGCATTTCCTCCAGGCCGATGCCGAGCGTCTGGCACATGAGACGCGAAAAACCAACTCTGGCGTATAGGTCGAAAATATGTTCTCAGTCATATTGACCACGTCGGCTGGGAGGAAAATTATTTTCTCGGTCATATAGACCGAGACGGCAGTGAATGTGTTAACAGTTTTTTTTTTCTAGATCTTCCTAGAGCTTAACAAACAAATAATGAAATGTATCATCACTAGAGCTGTGTCTGACAGTGGCTTAACATGGATATGGGCTGGACATGACTAATCACAAAGCACTAACATGAATATGCATGGCTGTTCTGAGCCGTACCATTTCTATCTGCAACTTAAGAACTATGTGCTAAAAGTCTACAAGATTTAAAACAGACTTACAATTTATTAAAAATAAATTTTCCGAATTGCAGTAATATATTGAGTTTCTAGTAGGAAAAAGTAGTCTTTATCTGAATTGTTAATATTGTCACATACCGGGTGTCCCAATATTCCGTGTACAACGAGCTACCACATGCTCCCGACGTCAAAATAAATCGATTTAACTAAACTTACCTATATACCAAGTTGTCTCTTTAGCAGCTAGAGGCCGTCAAAGTTGACATAAAATTTTAGTTTTTTGCCAATAACTTAGTAACGCCCTGTATGAACTTAATGAAATGTAATACTAATAACATACCGGTTTGTTCGTCAAAGGTGAGGTACTACACTAATGACAACTTTCAAATTGTAGCATTTGTTTCACCTGGTAACTTGGCCAACTAGTATTTGTTAATTGGATTTATCAAAGGTGACATGAAATCTTTGTATCGAACACCTATTTAAATTTAAACAAATTTCTTCATTTGGGGTGACTTAAAACTGAAAGTTTACTCTGTGAGTATTGAGAACGAGGAACAATTGTGGAACAGAATTCAAAATGCCGTTCAAGAATTGCAGAACGAGGAAACCCTGAGAAGAGTGCACTTTAATTTCTTACGTAAGATTGATTTCTGTATTAATGAAAATGGGGGTCATTTTGAACACCTAATTAAGTTTCAATAAATGATTATTTAAGTTTGTTTATTTCGCTTTCGTCCTAAAATCAATTTTAAAGTGAAATCAATTAAATCGTATTAGAATCGACAATGATGTAATAAAACATGAATTCAGCGAACACGGTAAGGAATACAAAAATTTTACAAGAGAGAGAATTTGTTAAAAATTGCTTTTCTTTATGATAAAAATTTAGATGAAGCGGTATCACCCCCACCAAAAAAATTATAAGCAGGTTACTTTAAGGATAGGGGTAGTTTTCGTACCCTGTTAATGGAATAACTTCCATTCAAATGTCAAAATGTGCCATCTGTCGGAACATACTAGCATAGGAAAGAATATAAGCCGATACGCTACTTCTTCCTCAATTCACCGTCAATTACAAGTCGGTAGTTCATTTGCAAAGTTATAAAAATTCACTTGTCATTACAAGTGTAAATTATACTTTTTATGTGTGACAGTGACATTAAATAAATCGCCAAAATAGTTAAAATTCACTTGTTATTATTAAAATATAAAATAGGGCCCAGATGTAATACTTCAGATAGGTTAATAACAAAAATTACTTACGTCGAGACTGGCGAGGCAGTACCAGCAAAAAACGTGTTTACATCGCTTGCACATCATTTGAGCACAGCCTTCGTCCTTCTCGATAGGAACATTACACATGGGGCAGCACTTGATGAGATCCGAGTCGAACGGTATGCCGGGCTCCTCTGCCTTACCCTCCTTGGACAGTTGTTTGCTATACTCTTCACAGGAGAGGCCCTCGTGCCATTCCAGTTTGCAGTTGCTGCAGAAGTCTGTGCTGCAGGTGGGACAAAAAACACTCTGTGGCGCACACCTGTGGGTGGGGCATAACGTGCAGACCGTTTCACAGCCAGCTCGTGGACACCATGTGCGAGTCTTATCTAATTCTACTTCTGCAAGCAAAAGATTGAGAGAAATTTAGGTCATAATACTACAGGACTGCTAAAAAGTTCTGAAGCTAGGATATTCAATTTTGGTAGGTCATGCTTAGACATATTTTTGGAAAATTTTAAACAACTGATAAAAAAATTGATTCACTTATTGGTAATGTGGTTATATACAGGGAGGTTTGATTTATTATTCTGTTTGATTTATTATTCTAATATATATTTTTTTTACATAGATCATGTGAAAGTAAGTATAAAAATAAATGTTTCGATAGGTACTTCATCTTGGCTACAAATTGCTTTCTTTTTTAGAAAACCAATCAAATGTTGGGCAAATTTCATAATTCTCATGTTTTGGGCATGTTTAAAGATTTTTTTTTTAAAAACATGTTTTAGAGATGTTAGATACTGAGACAAATTTTTTTTTTCATTTAAATTTTTTTATTTGATATATCATTAACGTTCTATTTTGTTACTGAAAATGGCAAATTGTAGCGATCAACGTAAAGAAACTTTTGTTGTTAAGACGGTTTTACATTTTTGCAATTTGGTGGTGCTATTTGATGCAGGCAGATTTACACCATATAGTAGACATCCAAAAAAACGTCATCAAATCTGGCTATGAAAGAGAGAGATAGAAATAGCGGTCATGTTGAAGCTTTTTGGTTATGTCAAACTTTTGACAAGTGACTGTTACAATTGTAAAATAAATAATGGCTGTCATATACACTCGACATCCACATATCCGAACTTTTTCGTTCCGCAAAATTCCACATTTCCGAACGTTCTTCACCTCGGGATAACCGAACCTGGCGCATGCGCAAAGGGTTTTTCTGGCTGATTCGACAGCGATATTCGACATTCGACAGCAACAAGTTCGGTTGTGTGGAAGTATAAGTTTGGAAATATTGTGAGAAAAAAGTTCGGAAATATCGTGAGTTCGGAAATTTGGAGTTCGGATATGTGGATGTCGAGTGTAATGCAACAGCTTTGACAATTAAATAAGGTTATTTTAAGATGGAATAGAAATATCCATCTTTCCAAATATTCATCCAGTCTTTTTTTATTAGGCCAACTTTGATGACATTTTTTTTGGATGGCTTGATATATTACATTATACAGTATTTCATTCACTGTAAATTATCGTGTTGAAATGTCTATATATCAATGGCATTTCCTCTTCAACATATGACAGCATGATATCTCTTAATATTTTTCTGTATTTGAAGTGGTCCATGATAACTTGTATTCTAAAGTGACCAGATTTTGATCTTGCCAAAGACGGACATGTTCAGCTGGTTCATATTGACGAAGCTAGAGTTAATTTTTCACGCCGTGAGGCTCGACCCAAATAGCGCCTCACAACATTTTTTAAAACTCAAGGTCACGCGTTTTCCTGGCACTTCAGAATTTCAATGAAAAATACATTTACATAAAAATATAAACTTTCACAAGGATACTTCTTGGAATTTGATGCCTTTTTGAAATACTAATATTTAACACAATCGATAACATACGTCGATACGTCTTCAGATTAACCTAGAAGACGTAATTACGGATATTTTAATAAAAAAATTCAATGACGGACAGTTTGACGGACTGCTCTTGAAGACAGACAAGCTTTCTGAATGACGGACTGTCCGTCCTAATGACGGACGTCTGGTCACTTTATTGTATCCTGTACAGTGGTACTGTCTCATGCAATGAAAAGCATCCCCACACTAAAATGTTCCCACCTCCATGTTTAACTGTACATCAATAATATTTTGGGTTAAATCTTTATTCAGGCGATCGTCAAAAATTGCAGTGTAAATTCAAAATATGACAGCATGGAATTGCTGAATCAAATGGCAGCAATAGACTGTACAAATACAAATTTGTCTTAATACTTTTGTTCATATGTTCCGTATATAAGGATATATCAGCTGTAGAATGATAAAATAAAGGTAAAGATAATAAAATAGTGAAGGTAATAAGCTGACTTCGGACATACATGGTTTTCACCTTTAACAGTTCTTAAAGTTAACATGCATATACAGTGGTGGCCATAAAAATAGAGCCAGCAGTATGTTTGTAAATAAAATATGTAATCTAGACAGATGTGTTCATTACACAGTAGCTCCATCTATTTACCAATATGCGACAATAAATGCCGCATGCAAAATGCCGAAGATTACCACTACAGTTCCTTCCGGCTAGCTAGGGGAACCCCCAGACTCTGTCGCCTATCATTTGCGTGTGGCCATAATAATAGAGCCAGGTAAATAGCGGTGAGTTTGTTGGCATTAAATTAGTTCTTAAAAATCAGTTCGTGTGATATAGTGATTTATAGACAAACTACAATAAAATCGTGTCAAAGTTTTAAGAAAAATGGGCCGGAGTGTTCATTGCACTGTCAGTGAAAGAGCACAAATTTTAATTCTACACAATCAGGGAAAATCTCAGCGGGAAATTGTGAAAGAGGTAGGCTGCTCACGAAAAATGGTAGAAAATGCCTTGAAATATAAAGACTGAAAAGAAACTCGGGGACCCAAACGGAAAACAACACCTCAGACCGATAGACATATTGCTCGAATTAGTAAAGGTGATCCATTTAAGTCTTCAAATTAAATTAAAAGTGAATTGAACCTTAAAATAAGTGCACGTACAATACGTAGACGATTGCAGGAATATAATTTAAATAGTAGAGCTGCAAGGAAAGTTCCTCTATTAACTTCAAAAAATAGAAAACAGCGATTGCAGTTTGCAAGAGATCATGTTAACTGGTGTGGACCAGAAGGCATAAGAAATTGGCATAATATACTGTGGTCCGATGAAACCAAAATTAATTTAATAGGGTCAGATGGTAGACATTATGTGAGAAGGCCACCAAATACAGAATTATTACCCAAGTATACCAGAAAGACCGTAAAGCATGGGGGCGGTAACATTAAGTTATGGGGCGCTTTCTCCTGGTACGGAGTGGGGCCACTTTATTGGATCAAGGGAACCATGGATCAGAACGAATATGTCAGCATTCTTGAACATGTAATGCTGCCTTTCGCCGAGGAAAATATGCCACTTTTATGGACATTCCAAAATGACAATGATCTGAAACACACCTCTAAGAAGGCAAAAAAGTTTTTCCAGGATTATAATGTGTCTGTGTTGCCATGGCCCTCCCAATCACCGGATTTAAATCCGATAGAAAACTTATGGAGGGACCTCAAAAATGCTGTTGGTAAACATAAAACACGCACTCAATCGGAATTGTGGGACGTTATCCAAAGAGAATGGGCGTCCATACCAATTGAAAAGTGTCGTAAGCTTGTTGATTCTATGCCAAGGCGCTGTGAGGCTGTAATTAAAAATCGTGGTCAAGCTACAAAATATTAGTAGTATAGAACTGTTTTTGATCAAAACTGTTGTCTGTATTTATTTTATGTTGCTGAAAATACTTTAGTTTTGTGATGGCTCTATTTTTATGACCAATACATTTTGTGTTTCTTGTTTTTTTTTAACAAGTTTTTATTACTACAATAATTTAAATAGAATACAAATAACATTTTATATTTGTCACATCTAATATCACTAATCTGCAAAGATATTTAATAGTTATTTGCAGTTTAGTACCTTTTATAACTAGTTTTGTAATTTTTTCCGTTGTGGCTCTATTTTTATGGCCACCACTGTATGTTCATCAGATGTAAACTGTATGCTTAAATTTGTGACATTTTTTTAAAACATCTGGGTATATGTGGTTAATAACTTGTTTCCTCCTCAGAAATTTTTATATATTTGATTACAGTGTAATCAAATACAATAAACAAAATCACTGGGAACTTTTTTTAAACATCAATACTGGGGTAGGTAACTTATTTAATAAACATGAAAATTAATTTATTCATTTTACTATGATTTTTTTACAACTTTTTGTTTAGAGTATTCTTTTAATAATTCATTATAAATACTTTTTTAATACAGCAATTATAAAAAAAGGATGTAAAAGTATAATAATTTGAGGAGGAAGAAACCTCCCTCCACATATTATGTGAATGCCCAGCGCTGGCAGCTATCAGGTATTCGAACTTTGGGGCTATAACAATAGAACCAAAAGAAGTGATAGACGCTCCATTAGAAACTGTCCTTAAATTTCTTAAGGAAACGACTAATGGAATGACTAGACTATGGGGGCACAATAAGTATCGCTTAAGTGCACAGAGCATGTACCTACCCCATACGTAATCGTTAATCGTTATAATAATAATTAGTTTTCAAAAATGAAGCTCTAAATATGAACTATTTATTTAATCACTCACCTCTATTTAATCGGTACTTTTTATGTTTTTCTAATAAATCATTTCCAGCCAGTCTTTTTATCTCTTCTTGTTGTAGAACTCCCTGAGATTGACACTGTGCATCAGGACATGATATTTCATATGCCCCTTCTGCTATTTCAAATTCTACGTAAGCCTTCATGCACTATAAAAAAAAGAAAAACATAAATTTCCTTGCCAAAAAGTTATTAAGGGGTTACACCTATTTGAATTTTTTTTTATTTTCGATTTGTTTTATTAGCTTATATGACATAAAAACAACCCAAAAATGATAGCAATATCCAATAGCAACCATGATCCAGAAAATTTTTTAAATGACCCTTAGAGCTAAATTTCTTAATTAACTTCTAATGCTCGGAAACGCTTTTGAATGCTTGGCGCATTTATAGTAGCAGTTCGGAATCGTTTAGCTCAGTCAGTGGTTTTATAAACGTTACTCATACTAAGTATAGATGTACTACATGTGTACTAAAATTTAATCGAGTGGTCAGTCTATACCTGCATAACCTTTATATCTTTCAAGACTTTAAACGCGATTATCTCAAAACACCTTTTGATATGTTTCATAAACCCTCAATATTCTATTTTGATTGTTCAATTGAATCATTAAAAAAAAATCCCAAAAAAAGTTTAATTTTAGACAATTCAAATAGGTGTAACCCCTTAATGAAGTAATGAAATAACGATTGTACTTTAACGAATTCCAAATTTTCAGTTTTGATA
Source organism: Aromia moschata (assembly GCA_029963805.1). Lineage (NCBI taxonomy): Eukaryota > Metazoa > Arthropoda > Insecta > Coleoptera > Cerambycidae > Aromia > Aromia moschata. The sequence continues at coordinate 18,497 of JAPWTK010000129.1, read as the reverse complement.
TTTTTTTTTTTGCTGATGCAGTGATTAATCAGAAAGTATGTAATACTAATAAGGAACTCAATATAAGCGTTACGCCACCTGGCGCCCGCTCAACGAACTATTTTATTTATTTTTGGCTCATTTCAAACATTATAGAATTTATATGTAAATTTATAGAATTTATAAGTTATAAATACATAATCAGATCAATGTTTGTCATGGAACTAAAAAGAAATGTGACTCGGTTAAAGAAAGAAAAAGAAGAAATACAAGTTTTACACTTTTATCAATTGGAAAGACCTTTGTAATCATCACATAAGGCAAGCCTGTTTAGAGATTTACTCCACAACGGTTAAGCAAGGTAATTGAAAATTGAAGTAAACGACTGGAAAAATACATTCATAATACAGGCTTCATAAAAACAACTAAAATTTATTATATTTATAACAATATGTATATTATATTTTTTGTTTTCAATGTCAATAATCCATTTCTTTGTTTGTTAGTTTCTTTAATTTTACTAGGGCAATGGCATAAACCTTTTATTTTTTTGTGTTCGAATGAAATTTATTTATGAATTTATTCAGTTCTAAGGTAAACTTTGATCTGCTTATGTATTTTTAATTCTCTGATTTTTCAGAGCTTAGCACTCAATAAAAAAACAGTATTGATCAGTGGCGGCCGGTGGAATTTGATATGCTCGTATTTCCATAAGGAGGCATGGGACCCACACACCATATTTTAGGGGGTGGTTACTAAGTAGAAAGCTGAAATGGTGAAAAATCTTTAGGGAAAACTTGCGAAATTTTTTTCCAAAAATGGCTGCCTCCGGGAGGATCTTGGAAACGGCTTGCAAAATATTGGCAAAATATTTTTTTTTTCATAATCACCGAGTAAATACAAATTATTTTTATACTTATGATTTTTGCAAAATTCTTATTTTCCTTAAAGATACAACTATTGTAAAATCTCATAGATGAAATGTAATGAAATAAAAATTCAAATTTCCATCTTTTACAGATCTCAAAATTTCGAGAAAATCACATGTATAAAAAAAATTGTATTCATTCGGTGATTATGAAAAAAAATAGACATCCAAAAAAAACGTCATCAACTCTGGCTATGAACGAGAGATAGAAATAGCGGTCATGTCTAAGCTTTTCGGTTATGTCAAGCTTTTGACATAACACACTTTTGACTGTCACAATTTGTAAAATAAACAATAGCTGTCATATGATGTGACAGTTTTGACAAGTAAATAAGGTTATAAATTCGAATAAGAATAGAAATAGGTCTTTTTTTTCTTGGCCAACTTTGATGACGTTTTTTTTGGATGTCTATATTTCGCAAATATTTTGCAAGCAGTTTCCAGGACCTGCCCGGAGGCAGCCATTTTTGGAAAAATAATTTCGCAAGTTTTCCCTGAATATTTTTTGCCATTATAGCCTTCTACTTAAGTCTAGTAATCACCCTATAAATTATGGTGTCGGTCCCATTCCTCCTTAAGAAAATACGAGCATGTCAAATTCCACCGACCGCCACTGGATTTGATTAAAGTAGATTAAAAGTTAAAACAAAAGCATCAACTATTTCATATTCGTTAAGAAAGCTGTTTAGTCCAAATAGATAGATCTACATTATGGCGATTTTAAAATATCTTGTTATACATATACACTTTATGGAACAATATAATATATGTATTGAATTGGCGACTGAATGATATGATTTTTATTTAATTTTCTGCAATCATATGACTCAATGGTCATATAAATTTAAATAAAATGACATGCAAATGAAATTAAATGTAATATGTATCCCGATGCAAATACCTATGTGTGAAAAAAATACGAGGAACAAATCACAAAACTGATTTTTTTAGCGCTGATACAATACAATACATGGATATATTGCTAATTGACTTTTTTCATTACCTCTGCACAAAATGAACAATTGCACTGTTGGATGTGCATAATGCTAGTGGAAGGCATTTCTGCCAGGCATAGTTTGCAGAGTAACGGAGGATCTTCGGGTGGCACAGGTATAAATCCTCCCGTGGAAGAGTTCAGAGAGTATCGGGAACTCGACGCTAAAGTCAAAAGACTAGAACAACGAGAGCACATACGAGAATGCGATGCATGCGGAGAAATTCTCAGTCTGTTAATTGGTTGAAGAGGTTCTATACTGCTTGAGGAAGATGAAGACCTGTAATGAAACATAGGAATTACAATTTTTTACTCGTAACATATGTATGTGTTTTCATTTTAAAATAAAGACAATAAATTTGACTTGAGGATTTTTTCGCGAGTAACAATTTGTAACGATTTTTATATACACTACCTATGAAAAGATGTTTCGTAGAAAAGTTGTTCAAGACAGAGGGGGTCACCTTCCTGTGTTACTGACCTTGACCTCAAGGTCGACCTTCAAGGTCATTTGAAAGTTATGATGATTTTTTAAATAGGAAACCCCTAGTTTTGAGTCCAGATTTTGAAAGAGCGGAAAATTTTAAGCTCAGATGGGTCCTTACACCCTAAGTCAACAAGACCTACAGATCATTTGAAGGTCAAATCACATTTTGGTGCGGAAAAAGCAATCAATCGCCGTCTTGATGAGCAATGACCTTCCAGAAAAGTTATTGAATTTCAAAAGACAAATCTAATGATGACCTTGACCACGACTTTGACCGCTGCAAAAATGTGACCTTTTCCGGACTTGACTTTTTCCGCTTGCTTCAAGTCACAACTTATACGTACAGGGTGTCCCATTATCAACGTTTTCCTAAGGTATGTTGGTTATTACAAGAGATAGACAGATGTTTTCGCGAACTCAGATTACTTTTTCGAGGGAAATTCATAGAACCAACCAGATTTTTGATACCACTTTTAGTTTTTGAGTTACAGCGGATTTTTGAATTAAAAGTTTTTAATGATTTTTTTATATGCTATTAATTTTAAACTGCTATAAGTTTGTTATTTATGAAAAAATATATACCAAACAATATATTTTTGAAGAGCGTAAAAAATGATTTTTTTCAAACGTGTCATGGCCAACTATGGTTTCCATTTAAAAAAAATAGATTTAGTCCATAATTCAAAAACCGTTAATCACAGCAAAAAATTAATCACTGACTTCTACATAAAAAAAGTATATGGGACACCATTATAACAATATCACAATTATTCAAAATGTGGCCACTCCAGGGATAGTTAGTAATGGCTATTTTTTTAAAAAATCCGTTGTAACTCAAAAACTAAAAATGGTATCAAAAATCTAGTTTGCTCTGTGATTTCTGATGAAAAACGCCGAAAATGGAACACCCTTTACAATAAGCAGCGAAAGTATCCGTACACCCACTTTTTTGAAGGTTGCTTAAATTCGAACATTTTTTTTGTACTACAGTATTGATTTATGCTTCTGAGAGGATTATAGTTTGTGAAATTCTGTCTAAAACTAAGCCCAAGTTGAAGGTATTTTTTGAAAAGATGGCAAAATTACTTTTTTATCAATATCTTTCCACACAATCGACTTATCACTTGATTCATCTTGATCTTTTTAGACGCATAATTTTACAATGTAATCCTATTAGAAGCAAAAAATAATAATATTGTAGTACAAAAATTATCAGAATTTAAGCAGTCCTCAAAAAGGGGGTGTATGGATATTTTCACTGTTTACTGTATGTTGCTTCAAGTCAACATGTAAGAGTAATTTTTAAGAAATCGGGACTTGTATGCCTAGTATTCGCGTTTTTTCCTTTTCTTTTTAATAACCAAATTATATCCTCATGCTATCCTAGATTACATCCTCAAATTACATAATTTATCATTAATTAATGGGTTCGATACTAAACACATTATTCAGATGTTTTTTTTTTGTCAGTAATTTCAAAATACATATTAAGGTTACATTATTATAAGACATGTAGAATCAGCAGAAATCAATTCATCAGGTCACTGACTTCAAACATAGTAAAAAAGTCTCATCAATAAATGTGTTATTTTATAAAAAACATATTTAGATAATGTTGGGTGTATTTCACTGAAAACACAAAATTAGTTTGATGATAAGCTATTTTTACAAGCTTTTATTTAACTTGCAATGTATGTATGTTCGGGTCAAATCTTGCAACTGAAAATTAAAGTAGTTATCCTCAACCGATTGAGATGAAATTTTGCATACACGTTTTGTTTGGATGACAATGCATGGTTAGCTAAGTTACATAATTTCCCGCGTTTTTATATTCATAATTTAAAAAAATAGTTTTTTTAAACTTTTATTACCAATACGTGATCAGAAAAAATAGGTACATTATTTTTTATATAAAATAGGGATCAAACAACTAAGTCGGGAACCTCTTCGGATGGTTCACTCAAAATCTCATTTTCAGGTTCCTCTCTAATAGCATCCATCGGGACATCATAGTATTTTTCCAGAACTTTACTATAATATTTCAGGTCTTCTAATGATTGCCAGTCTTTACCCCAGTGCTTCTCTAATAGAAGTTTTACGTCCTTTAGCTTTTCTTTGTTAGGACTTACACCACTGGATAGTAGACATTGCATGATGCTATGTACTGATTTTCCTTTTTTAAATACAGATTTATATTCCCCTAGATCTGACCTATAAGACTGTTCACCTCGGATTGTTATATTATTTCTTCCGCCCCTTTTGAGTATAAATCTTTTGCTCATGTTGAATCGGAAGTGCCATTGTGCAGGGGGTTTTATTAAATTTTGACAATCTTTCTTCCAGTCAAACACCTCCACATCCTGACCCAATATAAAAACTTTTCCATGGTCTTCAAATATTTCAATAAACTCCTCTGGAGAAACGATAGTATCTTTTTTTTTATAACCTTCTCAATTTGTCCAAAAACCCTATCTGGGGGAATATACGAATGTCCAGCTACGGGGAATATGAGTTCTAACGTTTTAACACATGGAGGAGCATCCACACTAAGCCATTTAATGCACATCGTTATCATTATAGAATTTTTATTTTGCCCTCCACAGCCGTCGGCAATAAGGCGAACAGTGTCTAACATATGGCATCTAGGTTGGTGTTGCAAAGTTTGTGAAAAATTGCACTGGCAATTCGATTAGCTCCTTTAGGGTGTTGATCCTCAGTCCACGTATAAAAACACATTATCTTTTGTCAACGGCGAATGCGATGACCCTGTCACGGTGGCAATATTATATGTATATAACTGTCTGCTATAATAAACTGACTGATCAGGAATATTTGGCTTTGCCTGATTTTTTTTGGCAATCAAATGATATTGTTTTAAGGCCTGACCTTTCTTCTCTTAGTGAGTCAAAGAAAGCTTTAGCTCTTAATTTATGTAGATGGCGCTCGGTCATCAGATTTTTTTTGAGTTGCTCATTTTTTTCTATTTTCATTTTTTCCTGTAATTGGAGGCAAGTAGAACAAACATCTGTTCTAGGGGAACCGAATCCAATATTATAGCAGGTGTTAAATATATGTCGAAAGTAACTTTTTTTTAACCATAATAAACGACCGGTCGACTTCCACTTCCTCACAATATTGACGCCACATTTTTCGATATATTCAAATCAGAGGGTAAGTACGTGCGGCAAGACCTATTTCTACAATAATGCGACTCGACACCCCTCTCTTTTCTTGAGCCATCAGTCGTTTGTCATGAAATCTTTTAAGTACACCGAGCACGCGATCTTTCTTAATTTTTAGAATATCAAGAAACGCTTTTTGGCATATAGGTATCATTTTTGTCGAATCAGCAAGCCCAATATTATATTTTACAGAAAAGTGTTTTCTGTACACCTGATTTCCTGTACGTCCATGTTTAATAACAAAGTAGTCCTGACCTATTTTATCTTTATGCGAATAAAATTTTTTATGAAATTGTCTTGCATCTCGCATCAACAATGTACTACATCTATAAGACTTTGTAGCATGCTTACAACTTGGATATGAAGGTAATGCTTTAGCTTTGTATCTAAAAAGAATGAAAATCTTGTATAATATGTATTTGGTAAAAAAATGCTGCTTCTTACTTTCCTCCTTCTGTACAGCTCGTTTCCAAATATTTGGTCGGGAAACACGCTTCCGCGCTAAATCGGGTGTAACTGGCTTAGGAAATTGACTACCACACTCTGCCATTATAATAATAAAAACTTAGTCGTGCGACTAAGTCTCACGGGACACTTTTGAACCAACGGTCAGAAAAAAAAAACAACGGTCAGAAAAAATTGGCACACATATTCAGACTATATTTAGGTATATGGTAACCGAGTTTCATAACCCCACCCCAAAAATTGCGGGTAGTTTTTAAAGTTGAGGGGGTGATTTTTAGGGGATGGATGTTTTTCTTACGTGAAATTGAATTCTACGTTCAATTTTTAACCCCTCGCACTCGAAACTACCACTCGAACACCCCTTCCCAAGGGGTAGTTACGGGGTTGGGGGTGGCAAATTTTAAGATAGATTTTTTTTTAATGTCGGATTCGAATTCTACGTGCCGATTTACGTCAGGACGCGAGTTTTCAAATTTTTCTGAAAAAAATTTTTTTCTACGATTTGTGGACTGTCGTTTTTTTCGTACCAGAGGATAGGAACTAAGGATTACGGGACACTTTTGAACCGACGGTCAGAAAAAATTGAATTTGGCACACATATTCAGACTATATTCAGGTATATGGAAACCGAGTTTCATAACCCCACCCCAACAATTGGGGTAGTTTTGAAAGAAGGGGTGATTTTTAGGGGTTGGATATTTGATGTGGGAACACACATCAAATCGTCCAACAATGTGCCTATTTTTTGCAGCTTTTTCATTTTGTTGCAAAGCGTATATTTTTGTTGCTCCAATGAGAGCATGATCTATGCGCACATTTCCCAGCATATAAAAAAAATCGTTGCAGGTAATATGTCTTTTTGAGGCAGCATGTTTGTTAGCTTTTTGAACAAATTTTTTATAATATTCACACCATCTTTTGTCCAGACTTCCTCTCAACCAAAAAGAACACAAGGAAAACAATAGACTGCATTCGTGCTTATACAATTTCCATTCTAAATTGAAAATAGGTAGAAAAAAGCAAGGTTATCAGATATATTTTCTAAAATTGCTAAGCTCACTATACAAGTATACTTCATACTTCAGTAAACCGTTAGTTTGTGACGTTCTTAGAAAGCTAGTTTGGAAATATAAAAAAAAAATACATATATATAAATTTATTAGTTAGCATTAAAATAAAGCGTTTAAAATTACTGGAAAAAAATAATTATAAATAAAAAAAACTTTATGTATATTAATTACTATACTTAAGAAAATTTTGAAGAGCCGGCAACACAACAACCGGCCATACATTTTTTACGACGTCGTTAAAATGATTTACGACATTAGTAATTCTGACTTGTTTAAGACGCCAGTGACGTGTATTTCAGCTAGATTTATTAAAACAGACAATTTTTTGAGATTGTCTGGCTGAATGAGCCTTATTTACAGCAAATTATATTACAAATATTAATAGTTTTGTATGCAGGCTAATTTTAATCTCCTATATTGATTTGAATGAAAAACATTATTTCACAGTTTTCGAATTTATAAAAGATATATGCACGCCCATGGAATCATAAAGTTGCACCGCTTTTTTTGTTCCCCAGGCGTATTTATCATTTTCAATTAAAAATAGAAGGACTTATACACTTCTAGTCAACCAGGTAAAAAATTCATACCGACCTATTTGAAATTTACGAACGGTTTTTCCGTCTTTTTTGCGATAGATTCAAGTCAGGTCGCTTTTGGGAATTTTTTAAATTCAACTTTTCTTCTAGAGATAGCGAAGAAAAACCATGTTCTTTAACGTAAACGATAGGATCTTCTATATTTGTCATTTTATTACATATTTTCAATATTTGTTATTTATTACACAAAGCACACCGAAACAATTAAAGCAATGACCAATTTAAAACAACCCAGAATAAATAGAAAATTAAAATATATTATAATAAGAATAAGCTACAAACTCAAACGGGCGCGCGGTGAGCGGAGTATTGTAACAATTGCAGTTGACCACATGCATTCGCGCATTCGCATACGTCCAATACCGCCGTATAAAGACGGGACAGCAGCGCAATATACTTAGCTCGCCGACTACAGTAGACAAATGATGTTTTGTCTTCGATACCCGCATATCGGCCCAATTTCTGCGGATATGCCACCGCGGTGTGCTACGTGCAATCGCCTGCCGCTGGCAAATATGATAGTCAAATTCGGAAATGTTTACCCGGCTATTACTTATTGTCGCGTCGGACTCTAAATTACCTACTGAGAATTTAGAGAATTAAGAGAACAGATAACAGGACATTGAAATAACATGATATGATATAATATTATGTAATTTCGGTCGGTCGGCATCAGGAAATTAATTTGAATACAATAATTGGAAAATGAAAATACATATGTAAATATTTTTATTCAAAAAAGGAAAATAATTTTGGGTAGACAACGTCTACCTTGTTTACCCGTACGCTTCGCCACTGGTCATTGGGTTCCAAAGTAAAAAAAAAAAACGAAGTAGCGAAAATTAGTAAATAGGCACTCACCTAAGGTACCCCGTAAGCGCCAGTACCGTCTCGCATTTCCTCAGGTTGGCCAGGCTGGCGGCCGGTTTGACGGCGGCGGCGGGGGCGGCGACTTCGGCCTGGCCGGCGGCCCGCCTCACGAGGGGCGAGTGCGGGTCGGTGCCGCTGTTGCGCCGGCGGCCGCCGAGCAGCGATTTGATGCCCGGCATGGCCGACAGCGGGTCGACGCGGGAACGGGGCCGGCGCGAGGGGGCGGGCGAGGCTGCGGCTGCATGGGGCACGGCTATGGGGGTAACCAGTCGGCGGCCCCGCGGTTCCAGCAGCGTGGCGTGGTCAGCCACCTTTCCTGAAAACAAAAGAAGAGATCTACCCTTAGTACTTCAAAAAAAAATAGAGATGGGCAGAACGGTGCGTGTTGAGCAGAGTTGGGCAGAATATGACTAAATGACTAATGACTAAAGTACACTGGAGTCTCCAAAATTTGGCCCTCCAAAATTCGTTTACCTCCACAATTTGGCGAAAAATCCCTCCGCAATTCGGCGTTTTTCTATCCCCACTATTACCACGAGCTCTTTGCTCCTATGCGGCGCGCTATTTGAAATCCTTGCAACATTAGTTTATTGAATAGGAAGCAGAATTATATTTAAAAACGCGATATTCCTTTATATTATGGGATCCTTTATGTGTGTTTATAGAACCCTTACAATTTTTGGCTCCATTACTAAAAATTTACTAAAAATTTGGTCCGCGCACTCCTACGTACATTTTTCACGCCGGCAAAACAACAAATAAGTACAGCCTCACTTGACAGTAAGCACCAATGCCGTGACTTTTCAGTGGCTGTGGTGGGGTACCCCTCTTGAAGCCAAATTCTGGAGACATTCTGTTCCCGAGCTACGCCAAATTTTGGAGACTCCAGTGTAAAATGATTAAACTTTAGTCATGACTAAATTAATCATAGGATTTATTCACGACTACGGTTTAGTCATGATTAATTGTTAGTCATACTAGTGATTGATGGTTAGTCATGATTCAAGTTTAATCATTAGTCATGACTAACATTTAGTCATGGCTAACATTTATTCATACTAACATTTAGTCATGACTAACAATTATTAATCATGACTAAATACTAAAAACACTTGGTTTATTCTTTTCAATAATAAACATTTGGAATCGAACACGAAAAAAAAAATTAACACCCCCCCTCCTCAAAATTTGATGTACGTTTCAAGGGACGTAGAATACGATTCTGCAATTAAAAAAAGTCACTGCCAGTTAACGTTGTTCAAAAATTATGAAATTCGGTACGTGGGTTCCGTTCGGGATCTAGTTGTGCCTCGAAGCTCGGCAATCTCGGCATTACTACAAGTCATAAGCAGCGTACTGACTTGAATGTACATGCGTTGAGTCGAGGCGCATGCACATTCAAATCTGTACGTGTCATTCGCTACGACTCAGCGCATGCTTAACTTCTCGCGAGTCACTGCGAATGCACATGGTCTGAGTCTGAGCCGTCGGCTGTCGGTCTCTTGTTCCGCTCAAAGGAAATATATCGTGCGTGTGTGCTCTACAGTCTACACTTGTCTGCGTGCATGCGTCGCACGATTAACAGTGTTCACAAAAATGGAGTGGTCTAACGAAGACTGCTTGCAATTAATTGATTTGTATGAACAACATCCCGTTTTGTGGGATGCAAAACATTGCTTCCACTTCTCTAAAACTAAAAATAAAAAGATAGATGCTTGGGATGAAATAGCGGAAAAGTTAAAGCGAGATGTAAATAATGTAAAACAAAAAATGACAATATTTGGTCCGATGCTATTAACTAAACAAGGGCGTAGCCAGGGGGGGGGGCGATCGCCCCCCCCCCAAATGGTCAAGTAAAAATCAAAATAGTCGATGGATTGCGCTTGCCGTTGACTCCAATGACCTTTTTTTTTTGCTTTTTTTGTTTAATCTGCATTGGACCGCCCCCCCCCCCCAAAGAAAAATACTGGCTACGCCCTTGTAACTAAATATTCAATATATTCTGACGACATTCTAATAAAGTTTTGGAACTGTTCAGAATGCAACTGCCGTAAAAGTTTGGAGCCCCCCAAACATCTTCGGGTTCTGTATATTTCGTGGATCCAATATCGCTTTGGTTTTTTGATTTTCTTTTTTTTTTTAATATATTTGAAATCACTATATATGCAGCACCAGCAATAATAACTTCTGCCATTATTTCAACACAAGAATGGCTGGAAAGGACTGAAACAACACACATGCGTACGGGGAAATATAGACATCCAAAAAAAAAAAAACATCATCAACTCTGGCTATGAACGTGTGAGATGGAAATAGCGGTCACGTCTAAGCTTTTAGGTTATGTCAAACTTTTGACAAGTGACTGTCACAATTTGTAAAATAGACAATGGCTGTCATATGACGTGGCAGTCTTGACAAGTAAATAAGGTTATAAATTCGATTAAGAATAGAAATACCCCTTTTTTTTCTCGGCCAACTTTGATGACGTTTTTTTTGGATGGCTCTATATATTTAAACAAATGTACTGAGTCGATACACACGCATATGCATGTGCGTGCGCCTCGACTCAACGCATGCACATTCAAGTCAGTACGCGGTTATATAATCGCCGTAGCTCCGAAAATGTTAATAGTATGCTTGTATCTCCGAAAATATGCGTCTAATCGACTTGAGGTATACTTGTCGATTTTGTTCCTGAGGAAAATTGCCATCGGGATAGGCTTTTCCGCTGGTACGCAAATTTTCTTTTCATTGCAAAATTAACGTTGAAAAAAAAGTGCAAAATCTTCAATATAAAATAAAACATAGTTCACTTCAAATGGATGAGACTACAGGAAAAGATAGCTGTTGGGGTGCTCAACAAACGCCCGCAATCCGAACGCGCAATTTCAAAATGGCGGCCTATTGCAAAATTATAAAGTTGAAAACGCGAGCGCCTATAATTTCCGCAAAACGTAAGATATCGAGATGAGGTAAAAAAAGATCGATAGGTAATCGCAATATCGCGCGACTCAAATTTCAGAATAACGAAAAAAAAATATTTTGCCAACTGAATGCCATTCGCTATTGCCAAACAATTTTTCATCATTTGAGATTATGTCTACACTATACAGAACATTTATATCAAATATCAACCAAAGATGGTTTATAAATGAACTTTATAAAAAGCAAATTTAACGGAGTAAAAATAACAACAATTTTGGTGTTTATATTCAACGTGATTAAAAAATATCATAAGAAAATCTTACCTTGTTCTCTTAACAAGTAAACTACGCCAGAAATACCACAGAAGGTTTTGGGATGGCAATAACTGCTGAACCGGGGGATGTCAAAAAAAAAAAGGCAGTTCGTAGTACGAACATAGGAAATGCTCCGAAGTATACATATATAGGGCATTTCACGCCAACTAAGTGAGGTCAAAAATAATTTCTGTTTGAAACATATCAGAATCGATAGTACTTGCTAAAAAACTAACCCCTAAAATTATAGATTTTGTGAGCCACAAGGAGAGGGATGGTGAGGGTGAGAAAATACTAATTTTCGTTTCGACTCTAAACTTTCAATTTTTCTCGGTAAAAAAATAAAAAAAAAATAAAAAAGTGCAATGGTTTTCGATGTGTTTTTTTGCATAGAATACGATAAAAATATTTTCAAAATCATTGAGGGTAGTTTTCACCCTTATTTTGAGGATTGAGTTTAAAATCGAAATTTCGAAAAGTATGACGATTTTTTTTAATTTCTCTCTTTTTTTTTGTACTTTCGATTAATTTTTAATTCACAATGGGCGTCGACCAGGAACTGGCCCAAAAAACGGCCCAAAGGTGAAAAAACATGGTTAGCGTATTTTCTCATACTGTGAGATAGTAAATGGCAAGTGAATAATATATCCCAGGGCTTTTGGGGTCGCTGATTAAGAATCTAACGTCAGATTTTCAAAAAACCAAATGGCGGATCCAGTATGGCAGTCAACTTTTAAAAAATGGTTAAATTTTGAAATTTAAAAAAATACCATCCTATTCTACGGGAAATTTTAAGACGTTAGATTCGTAATCAGCGACCCCAAAAACCTTGGAATATATTATTCACTTGCCATTTACTATCTCACAGGATGAGAAAATACGCTAAAACCACGTTCTTTCACCTTTTGGCCAGTTCCTGGTCGACGCCCATTATGAATTAAAAATTAATCGAAAGTACAAAAAAAGAAAAACTAAAAAAAAATTGAAAAAAAAAATCGTCATACTTTTCAAAATTTCGATTTTAAACATTCAATCCTCAAAATAAGGATGAAAACTACCCCCAATAATTTTGAAAATATTTTTTTCGTATTCTACGCAAAAAACACATCGAAAACCATTGCAACCTTTTTTTAATTTTTTTTCATTTTTTTACCAATACAAATTGAAAGTTTCAATACAAATTTTCGTTACGACTATAACGAAAATTTGTATTTTTTCACCATCATCATCCCTCTCCTTGTGGCTCAAAAAATCTAAAATTTTAGGGAAGTTAGTTTTTTAGCAAGTACTATCGATTCTGATTGGTTTCAAACAGAATTTTTTTTTGACCTCACGGCGTGAAATGCCCCATATAGTAATATGAACATAGAAAGTGCTCCGAATATAACGTCGTGTAATCTGCTGTTATAAGTATCCGGTAGCCATTTATTTTCAGGTATTATCGTCAATGAAAGATATACAGGTTTGTTTACTATAAAACTCATAGAATGAAAGAGTCATCGCGTATTAAAAATATTTATTTCACAAAGTATTACAAGTATAATCTGAGATGTCAGATCATGCATGAATAGAAAAGGAAAATACCCAATTTTCTATTCACACTATCAAACATATTCAATGTGAACTCCTTGCGTCATATGCCACACATTTAATGGTTGTAAAAAAAGCAGCGAAAGAGAAAGAAAGAAAGCAGAACAACGACGTTAGGTTCTCGTTAGGAAAATAAAATCCCGGGATCGTAATAAACTCGTGTATTTACAAAATGAATTCAGGCATAAAATATATAACACTATATTGATAACAATAAAATTAACAAAGTCCTTAATGCACGTTAAGTTTAGGCGTTATTGCATGTGGACAAAATGTTCGGAACTGCCCCCGCGTCGCGCGTCTTCAGCTTAGCTTGCGTAACACCCTTATCGTCACGCTTGCGCATCTTGCAGCTTTCGACCCTTTGCGTAAACAGTAGACAGGGGCGTCTTTACATCTTCTCCCGTTATCTTCTAATTTTCCACATCCTCCCCGGCGGCAATGATTTCCAACGGAAATAAAAGTTGAACTGGTCTCCTCAAAACTGTCTTGTTGCCAGTTACGATTTCGCAAGCTCTAACTCGTCCGTCTCGTCCAGGGAAAACTTGTGTAATCTTTACTAGCTTCCAAAGAAGGCGAGGTGTATTTTGATCATGCAAAAGACATACTTCTCCAACCTTGAAATTTTTCGACTTCACTGGCTCTTGTCTATGAAAAAGTCGTAACTGTTGTAAGTAATCGCATGACCATTTTTTCCAAAACTTCCTTGTTAATTCGTTACGCCTTGACCACATTTTTAAAATGTCATTCCTATTTATCTGTGGGTGTCTACTGTCAATAGAAAAGCCACATTCGTTACTTCCCAATAGGAAATGTGAAGGCGATAGAATTAATAGATTCTCGGAATCGTCGTCTACATAGGTGAGTGGTCTTGAATTAACAGTAGCTTCTACTTCAGCAAGTTCTGTTTGAAGTTCGTGAAAAGTTAAAGATCTTCTACCGAGCGATAGTTTCAAAGCATCTTTAATTGATTTGATCATCCTCTCCCAAAAACCGCCCCACCAAGCAGCTCGTTCTACTATAAACTTCCACTCTATACGACGGGTACTGGCAAATTCTTGGAATTTTTTTGTTTGAAATTATCTCGTTCAGCGCTTTCAGTTCCATCGCTGTTCTTTTAAATGTCTTGGCATTATCTGAATAGATGGTATCCGGAATGCCACGTTTCGAAATAAATCTTCGTAAGGCATTAATGCAACTTTCTGTTGCCAAATCAGGAATAAGTTCCAGGTGCACTGCTCGAATTACTGCGCATGTGAACAACATTATGTAAACTTTCTGTCGACCTTTTGCTTCTGTGACAATGTACAAAGGTCCAGCAAAATCGGTTCCCGTAACCCTGAATGGAGCCGTTGCTGAAATTCGATCTCTCGGTAGAGTTGCAAAAGGTTCATTCGCAGATTTCGCTCTTAGTTTCTTGCAGCTTAAGCATTTATTCAAAACTGACTTCACTCGTTGTCTACATTGTATAACACAAAATCGTTTCCTTATTTCAGCCATTGTTGAATTTACACCACCATGTTTCGTTAGAATATGCGCGTTCCAAATTATTCTGTCAGTTAAAATCGATTTCTTCGGTAACAGTACATCATTCAACGACGGTAAACCGGGCGCATGCGCGGACGCGTCGAACACTACCCGTATTTTCGAAGTGTCTTTATCGTCTCTATACACAGCTCTATGTGGCATAAAATAAGTCTTATTAGAGTCCGGCACTCGCGGCGAAAGTTCTGCACAATCATTGTCTATATATTCACGAATTGCGTTATCATATTCCTCGAATTTACCGGTATTGGCAAGCCTTCGCGTTAGAGATTTAAGTCTATTTAAGGCACCGTTAAAGTTCGAATCAACACCCACACATTGGTCCTTCCACGGTAGGGAAACACAATACCGATTGTTATCGAACGTTACGTTACTAGTCATAAATTTGTCCGTTTGTAATGACTCCGTTACTTTAACATTGTCTATCCCGATTGATTCGAGTGTCCAAAAGTTTTTTAGATCAAAATCATTGTCCTTCACTTCACATTGCACGTGTAATATGTTTGCGACGTTAACACTAACAGCAAAAGCATATTCATTGGGATGTCCACCACCAACACCGTGAATAGTCCATCCAAATTTCGTTTCAATTCCCATTAAGCTCTCGGTAATTTTTTGCGTATTATTAGTAACTATTTTCCAATAATAATCCGCTCCAATTAGGATTGATATTCCAGGAACTGTCTTCGTGTTGAAATTAGGTGAATCGGCCAACGAAAATTTAATACTAAAGTTATAAATTGCAGGATCCTCCAGTGACGGTGTACAGAGCGAATCAAAACAAATTTCCGGTACTTCTACTGCGTTAATCGTTATTAGCTCGTCGCTATATTCACTTTTCAACGTTACAGATACCTTTTTACATAGACGAGCAGGGGATTTTTTCAGCTTTACCGAAGGCCATTATAGCAATTTTATGTGTACCAATAACAGGCAAATTTAGCTGTCGTGACAAACATTCTTTTATGAAAGTTAATTGACTTCCTCCATCCAAAACCATTCGTATTAGACCCTTACGTACGCCTCTGTCTGTTGTCACGTGGGCGCATGCAGTTTGTAAATAGACATTAGCTAGTTGCCCATTTGCTAATAAATTCGTCGATGGATTTTCCGGTACAGCTGTGGTTCCGTTATTTACATTCGAATTGGAAGAATTTGTCACATTATTTTGCCTTCTGTAGTTCGGATCACACATTGACGTTGCGTGTTTCATATTACATTTTGAACAAGATATCTTTACACGACATGATCTTGAATTGTGATTCGGTTTAGTGCAACGATAGCATCTCTTTCTAGATTTTAAAATTTCCCTTTTCTGCTCCAAAGTGACATCGCTATTGCAGTTCGCCTCGTTATGATCAGAAGATTTGCAAAATAGACACTGTTCTTTAGCAGACGTTAATAAACCAGCTGCAGTGCACGTATTGTCCTTCCTTTTCGGAAAACTCTTTTCGTTATTACTTTTGATTTCCCCTTCTAAAACTCTAGCTTGTTCCACAGAATCTATCTCTAATTTGATGTAGCTCAAAAGTTATGAAATTTGACGTTCATATGAAATTCCCTTACTACTTATTCTACTATGATTGTCATCGGCAGCAACTGACTCGTTACTATCATAACTACTCATGGCCTGTCGTTTGTGGAACTCAGTTTTCATTGAAAAAGGTAAAGTTTTCAGAACAATCGATTTTACCATCATTCCATAATTTTCTGAAGACATCCCTAACTTTTCTAGCGATCTTATTATTTTAGAAGTAGCATTGTACAACCTTCTCAGTGATACAATATCATTTTTGGATTTCACTGGAGTTAAAGTTAACAGCTGCTGAATATAGCTATCAACGATTCGGTCGTTATTTCCATATTGCTCTTTTAAAAGCTCTATAGCATCGTCATAGCTTGAACTGTTGGACGTTAAACCTTGGATCGTTATTGCAGCATTTCCAGTTAAAAGAGACTTTAAGTATGTGAATTTTGAACATTCGTCTAATTCGTCATTTGTATGGATAGCATTATTGTACTGCTCCCAAAAGGCAGGCCATAGGTGATAATCACCGTTAAATTTAATTAATTCTAATTTGGGTAATCTCACCGCCCTTTTGCATTGTGTACTAGGCCCCTCTGGTCGAAGACGGTCCTGTGCTGCACCTGTTGCACTTGTCACAGACGCCACCTCGTCGGCTACGCTGACCACCCTGGCTCCGCTACCACCGACGCGCGCTGCCTCGTACTCCAACCCTGCGATGGCCGCCACTGCTTTATCCTCATATTCTATGATTTTCTCACACTCGGACTCGATTTGTTCCACGGGTATTTCACTGGCCACTTCTTTATTAATTTTGTTAAGAGAGTCATTCGTTGATTTTAATCTCGACACTAAAACCGCCGCTTCTCGTACGTCAAACGATTCAGCGGACAAAAGTTCGTTAGCTTGATTCACAAGTTTCGTTAATTGAGCACGACACGATTTCTTTAAAGCCTGATTCATTTTCGTTAACGTTATTAAACACACAAGTTCAGGAAATTACACTGATCTCCTTCCCGGGTTTCGGCACCAAAATGTAAAAAAAGCAGCGAAAGAGAAAGAAAGAAAGCAGAACAACGACGTTAGGTTCTCGTTAGGAAAATAAAATCCCGGGATCGTAATAAACTCGTGTATTTACAAAATGAATTCAGGCATAAAATATATAACACTATATTGATAACAATAAAATTAACAAAGTCCTTAATGCACGTTAAGTTTAGGCGTTATTGCATGTGGACAAAATGTTCGGAACTGCCCCCGCGTCGCGCGTCTTCAGCTTAGCTTGCGTAACACCCTTATCGTCACGCTTGCGCATCTTGCAGCTTTCGACCCTTTGCGTAAACAGTAGACAGGGGCGTCTTTACATCTTCTCCCGTTATCTTCTAATTTTCCACAATGGTTCACACACGGTGTAGTGTATCTCGAACAGCAATCGCCGTCAAATCTTCCACATCATTTCATGCGGAATACCAAGTTCAGGACATGCTCTGGTAGAGGGCAATTATTGTAATATACAGGGTGAATATTTTTCGATGTTTAGTACGGGGAGCTCGGAACTACATAGCTTAGCTAGAAGAGATGTTAAATGGGGACAGTTTTGCAGTTTTATGGGCCTAATTTAATGCGTCTTTTATAAAACAAATTTTGGCGATTTATTTTAATCCCTCTAGCTCCTCAGGCTCTATTCCTGAATTAACAGAAAAAGTGTAAATACGAAAGTTGTAGAAAATTATGTTCCTAATAGTCTAAGATCCGCACTAGAAACGACCTTCACCCATCTTTTAATGGATGAAAAGTATTTTATATCAAATTTAAAATATTAGAAAATATATCTCGGGTGGGTTCGCTAAAAAATTCCTGGCCAGACTATGATTAATTAAAAATTGAAAAATGACTTTTTATTAAATATTGCACTCATGAGTTTAACGAAAAAATTTAATACCAACCGAAAGTATGAATCTTATAGAATATACAAACGTTGGGTTGTCTATTTTTTTTCCTGGCATAACTATGTTACTGGGTTG